>CH003336.1:758362-775667 GCA_000149265.1 Ciona savignyi | reverse complement strand
CCAGTTATTCGACTTACTGTGGAGGATGGTGGCTCATGATATCTGGTTCACATGGGAAAGAATGGAATTCTTGCAACAAGATGATGATCATATTCTGAGTGAGATCGCTTTTCGGGTGGGTTTGTTGGGTAATTAGAAAAGTTGTCAAAGGATTTTAGTTAAATTTCCTGGGGAGGTAGATTGTTTCCATGGGAATAAGTGGTTTAATTTTGGAAGTGATCCGAGAAGAAATATTAGATATATTGTGTGATAACTGGGGTAGTTCTGAACAGATTTTAATTAAATTTGGTGACATAGATTGTGTCTGTGGGAACAAGTGGTTTTGGAGATGTAGATGATTCTATAAATAATATGAGACACATTGTTTGTTACTTCGCAACGTTATAAATGGATTTTGATAAAATTTGCTAAGATGAAAGTCGTCCGCAGTGTAACCGAAGGTCGCTAATATTACCTAGGCGAAACGTTTACTCAATTTGTGAACACGTTGACAATTTTGCAGTATGATAGCGTAAAAAGACGAATTGTGACACTTTTGGCCAGGTTAAAGTTTACCAGCGCGCTGCTTATTTAAGTGCGCGGACCCGAGTTTCCTAGTGGACCTTTTTTGTAAATATTATTGCTCACTTTTCCCAAACTGCCCAAATATCGGCCCGAGGTGTCTTAACATTACCCACCACCAACTAGTGGACCAAAACCCCCAAATATCACACCCTAATATTACCCACCACCACGTAATGGGCCCAAACCCCCAAAATGTTACACAATAAGTCCCCTAATATTACCCACCACTACGCAATAGACCCGAACCCCCAAATATTATACCCAAGTCCCCTAATACTACCCACCACCTCCAGTGGACCCCAGAGTCCCCCCCTAAAAAGAAGAAGCGCAGAGTAACGAGGACATCGGACTCAATGATGTCGGGATTTGGATCATCCTCCCAGATCATCTCGGACCCTTCCCCTGATCCTGAGGACGAGGGTGAAATGATGATTCAAACTTTTTGTTTTTTTTTATTTTATTATTTTTTATGGAATTGTTTTGAGAACACGATGCATATACATACCACAAACGGATTTCCGAAGTTGCTTCAAATTTTTGGCAGCTTCATATATTCAAGCAATTTTTAATTACTTAATTTACTTCACTGTTGCACATTTGACATTTCTTTTCAACATTAAAAGCAATGAACACAATACTAAACTCAAGTTACCACTTAGAACCAAACTAATTAACTCATATATTTATTTTAACTCCTATCTTTGTCCTATTTGTACCCCTACACGCATTTGAGCCCCCATGTTTGTCATATTTGAACCTCTATACGTATTTAAACCCCTATGTTTGTCCTATTTGAACCCCTATACATATTTAAACCCCTATGTTTGTCATATTTGAACCCCTATACATATTTAAACCCCTATGTTTGTCAACTTTTAACAACATGTCGGATAAAACTAGATTCTATGCCTGATATAACCCAACCCCCACAGCATACGACAAGTTCCCGGGGTCAGACAAAATGAAGTCAACGAAACCCCATCGGCCCAGAGGGGGCTGGTACAGTTACCCCGCTCCTGATGAGTGCATACTCGATATGATCAACTCTCAACTCCAGGTGGGTGAAACAACCCTGGGGATTCCCCAGATGGTGTAGGGTCCAATGGGATCTTGTGTTTATCATTGGAGTTAAAAAATGCAGTCGTCAAGTTTCCAGCCTTTACCAGAGCTATTACATTGTGTTTTGTATGAATAAGACATTTTTACAATTTTGTATAAACCCATTGATCCACTGGATTTAGGCAATGTCTACTGAATGCTTGCCCAAGGGCACTGTGTTTTAGTAGTTTTGTTTAGTTTGGTTTATTCATTTTTTGCCCTAGTATTAAAAAATGGCAAATGAAACTGTCGACTAGCTATCAAAGGATTCACACATATAACTTGTACTGTAGGTTTTCAGTTTGATATTGGATGTTCTACAAGTGCATTGAATAATTTTAGTTAAAATAAATAGTGGATATATTAGTTTATTTAAATCTCCATTTATTTTTGTACATACAACCAAAGTTGATCAGAAAAACAAAGTTAAATACTTAAAGAATCAAGTGATTTAACTGATAAGGACATTTTTAACTAAAGTTTTATTTTAAAGCACCTTATTTAAACAAATTACCATTTGAATCAGTCAAATTAGTTAGGTAATACAAAAAGCTGTAAAAAAATAACCCAGATGTGTCATTACAGGAATTATTCATTAAGTTCATTGCATTTTTAAATGCTTTGAATAAGATGACAGAATTAATCAAATTTATCAAGAAAATTTCAAGAATTAAAATGTGAAAATTTACTTCTGTTTGTCCTTTAAATATTATCATTGCCCTTATATCAATATAGCTCCATCAGTTGTTCGTTATATGAGGTGAAGTTATAATCATTGTGTGTTCAATATGGTAGTGTACACATCACAATGCAGTAGTGTTATGTCACTTCTATTGTGTGGAGCGTGTGTGATGTCACACACACCATTGTGGGTTTAAATGCCCTTTGTTAACAAACAATGAAAGTTACGAGATTTAACCTTAAGTGTATTGTTACGATATGCTATAATTATCGGATCATAAAAGATGGTATTCTTTAATATATTTAAAAAAACCAGGCCTGTATTTTGGCTATAGAGCAATTTTATAGTATAATGTTTTGTTGTTTTATTGGTAAGCAATTTTATGTCTCAAACAACTTAATGTATTAAGGAAAAGACATTACCGATTAAGTTATTTTTAAAATCTTTAAATGTAAAGAAATATTTTAAATGTAAAATATGTATAATTATTAAACCAACAGGCAAAAAATATAAACCTTGTTAATTGTTGTATTTTAAACGTTTGTTTGATGAAAAAATTGTGCTTTATAATCATATTCAATAGCGCCATTGTACATTCGCTAAAAAAACACAAAAACTGTTTGAAATTATATTACCTTTTCAGAGTTGGAACACCTAACTTAATTCCAAATTGCTAAAATCAAAAACAATAATTCTGAAAAAATTATTAATTCAATCAAAACATATTTATTACACCTGTCCAACCGGTTAGTCTGGTGGTTTAGTGCTCACTTTTCAAACGAAAGGTTGCAGGTTAAAAACTGGTTGCTAGCTAGTCGGTTGTGTCCTTGGGCAAAGCTGGACATTGCCTGAACCCAGGGAGTTCTACCAAATTGAAGGAACGTGTGAATCATATACAACACACTGCAATAGGTCCGGTAACCCGACAATGGGCGTGAGGTGGTCTGACGATTTGCCCGTGTGTTAACCTCTTGGTTTTCCCATTCACAGGAACAAACATGAATATCCTATCCTATCATAATGTATTTTAGTTAACTTCACAGTAGGACTATATTTAATTGAGATAAGACACTTAACATAGCCTGAACTAAAACCCTAAATAATAAATAGCACACTGTAATAGCACCCATAACCCGACAATGGGCATGCAGTAAATTAGTGCAACCATTTCATTCTCATATGTGCAATTCCACAGAGAGTATCGGAAGGACACAAGTTTCACGTTTACAGTCTCGACGATTTAGTTGATAGTCGGGCATTGTGTGGATTGGTCAATTCCTTCATATCTGGAACTTTTACCACAGAAGTTATCCTCAATGACAGGTGATCTTCTTGCATTCAAGTCTCCTTGTGTGCTTTGTCGAGTTTCCTCATGTGTTTCCTGTATAGAATCTTTGACTTATTACTGCATCTTTTAAACAGCTTCCATTAAAACAATTTAACCACCAAGAGAAACAAATTGCCCACCGTTGAAACAATATAACCACCATATAAACAATGTATCCACCACACAAAGAATATAACCGGGATAGAAACAACTTTACCACCATAGAAACAATATAACCACCAAAGAAAGAATATAACCAGCATAAAAACAATATAACCACTGTACAAATATAATAGCCACCATAAAAACAATATAACCATTATAGAAACAATTTACCCAACATAGAAACATTATACCCAACATAGAAACAATAAAAACAGCATAGAAACAATATACCCAACATAGAAACAATATAACTCGCATAGAAACAATATAGATGGACAATCAACCTGGCAATGAAGACGATATCAAAGATGCTCCACGCCACTAATCCGATGGGATCGGAGGATTTATCCGAAGCGGACCCCAAGTCCATCTGCTCCTACATGGCTTTCTTCTTCATGTCGGCGTACAAACTCCGGCAATCCATGGCTGTCATCAGAAGATTGGTGAGATGGTGTGAAAATAAACCAGATTGGGAGAAGCCATTTCTATTATGTGGTGTAATAATTAAACTCGTTTCAGAGAAACGATTTTTAAAGCCTCTAGATTAGTCTTGTGGGATAGTGTGGTGCCTTTTATTTGAAGTCTCGCAGTTTCGAACCTAGTCGCTAGCTCGTCGGTTGTATCCTTGGGCAAGGCAATTAACATTCATTGAACTCAGTGAAATGATGGGTTTCTACTAAAATTGATGTATTCTACCGAAAAGGCAAACCATTTCTGTTATATGGTGTGAAAATAAACCAACTTGAAATAAAGCATTTATTCAATACCTGCTTCCTGTGTGGCTTGTTTTTACTGCAATTTTTTAAGGCTTTCATATGTTCCTAAAAATATTTTTCCAAAAATGGACAGGTCAAATATACATTGTTTATTTTAAGGTTATTTAAACTTGCTTACCACTGTCAAACTGCCAACTACCCTTCGTATTCTCTGTTTTTTTTTTAATGTGTAGTTAACACTTCTTTTTATGTTAACTCCATTCAAAAATTTATCTATATTTAATTATTATTATCTATCCCATTCTATTATCTATGTTTTTTTAATTTTTATGTTAACTTCGTTTAAAAATAATTTTTATGTTAACTCCGTTTAAAAATAATTTTTATGTTAACTCCATTGTAATTCATGGTAAAAACAAGGAAGGAATAATTTTTAAAAGTTATAAAGTTTCAATTCTAGAAAGAACTTACGCTTCTTGTGCAAGAGACCGATGCGGAAATCTCCAAGTTCCCAGCGAAGGCTGGTTCGATGCAGGAGTTGAAGATGAAGAAACAGATGGAAGCGAATTTGGAAGAATTGCAGAAAGGTGATAGGATAGGATATTCATGTTTATCCCCGTGAATGGGAAAACCAAGGGGGTTAACACACAAGCATTAGTCAGATCACCTCATGCCCATTGTCGGGTCATCATAGCTATTGCAGTGTGTTGTATATGATATACATGTTCCTTTAATTTAGTAGAACCCATTAATCCGCTTGGTTCAGGCAATGTCTGTAAAGTGCCTTGCCCAAGGACACGACCGACTAGCTAGTGACCAGTTTCGCACCTGCAACTTTTCGATTGAAAAAAGGCGACACACTTAACCAAAGACTAAACGGCCAGACGAGATAAACGTGATTGTCATGTTTAAATTTACTCCCCGTGCTCGCAGTCGAATTGCTGGAGCTACAATTCGGGAATAATTTGTTGTGGTCAATTTTTTCACATCATTTAAGTAGCCATAGGATTATCAAACTGAAACATATCATTTATCACCGTCGCAATTAAACCTGCACACTAGAGGCCTATATGGATTTTCTGATATTATGGTTTCCGATCATTGATATCTCATATTGGTGGTTTTATCCGATATTTCTATTTCTTTTAGCTACCGGAAACAAAATTAAGGATGGATGGAAATTTGGACAATTTTTGTTTTTTAAGATTACAATTTTCCACTTCCTAAATCCAATTGCTAAAACTCAATTAAATATTTTGTTTCAGTACAACAAAAAATAGTTACATGGTATTAAAAAATGCTGTGTTTTATCCCTATTACGCACAACATTGCCAAACAACAATAAGGGTAGTATGACATCCGGTGACCATGGTATCATATTGTGTAATAGTGTAATTTTTTTTATAAACAATTAATTTTTTGGGGGGGTTTAGCGGCCATGTTTAATTATACCCAAATTTAATAATTTATTGCTTTTTAGACGTTCTAACGACTGTCGTTTTGCCGTTTTTTCTTGTTTTCCAAATTTTTATCAATGATCCTGCTTGTTTTCATTGTGGAAAAAAAAATTAAACTTAACTCTTGCAGAGCAGCAAAGTTTAAAAGATACCTATGACATCGAATATATCCACGAATGGTTGGATCATATAAAGGAGGTGCAGGTTGAAACTCGTAGGATCATTGCAGCTAAGATGAAGGAAAGATTCGATGTTTTGCCTGTACCCAGGTGGGTGAATGGGGGTTACCCTGGTGCATAAGGGGTTGGGGGTTACACGAGTGGGTGAATTGGTGGGGAGTTACCAAATTGGGTAAAATGGTGGAAGTTTTTTGGGGTAAGCGAAGGAATAGCGGTTACACAGACATAAGAAAGGGTTACCCAGGTGGGTAAGGACGGTGGTCTAATGGGTAACACAGGCATAAGAGGGGTTCCCATATTAGGTAGGGAGGGTGTTTAGGGTTAAGGGGCATTAATACAGAGTGAAAGGTGATGAACCTGAATTTAACTTATTAACAATTATTTAGTGGTATTGGAAATTATTGTTTTAATCAAGTCTTCTTTGTAATGGTAGGGACTTTGTACCCAAGAACACACTATCAACCAACCTCATGCTCTCACTTTATTTGAAAGCATTAATTTTCAGCATATTTAAACAATTTAACAATTTAATTATTTCCCCCCAGAACCCTCACAATCAACGAGCTTTGCATGTCGGTGGCAATCAACCTCCAACTCACCCAGGGGGCGGGGTTTTACCGGGGTTACGAGCGAGAGACTTGCACCCCCGATCGGAGGATCGTTTTGAGGAGGAAATCGGATCAAATCTTCCTTGACGACTTCACTGGTGAGTGGGATGTTTTAGATGGAGATTATTCTGTGAAAACGCATTTTTTTTGTGGAAACACATTTTCCCTTGTTTTAACATACAGGGAATCGACAGATCACTTCATGCTCACCTTCATGTTAATAAGGGTATTGCAGTGTGTTGTATATGACTAAGAACTTCTTTAATTTTGATAGAACCCATTAATCAACTGGATGCAGATGATTTGAGTGCCTTGTCCAAAGACAAACCAACTAGCTAGTGGAGGGTTTTGGACCAACAACCGTTCGGTTGACGGCCAACACGTAATTCAAATGGGTTAACCAGCCAGATAAAAAAGAGTCTAATATTACAGTGTCTGTTAGTTTCATTCGGAAATGTGGTTACCTATTTTTGGGCTGGTAATTGTGTATTATTTAACCTCTTATCATCCATTAAAAATAATAGGCTGGTCATGATAGGTATATGGAGCAATGTTGTGCATTTTGTCATGAAAGAGATTTTATCCTCTATTATAAAAAAAACAATAAATTAATCGCTACAACCCCTAACTCTTAACCCCGTTCCCAACTTTAGGTGTTGCTGGAAGTCGTAACATTCGTGACATTTTGGGGATTGACAGGGATGGGGTGGTTGTTGTCGAGCCGGCCAACTACCCCAAATATGAGGTGATGTAATTGTGATTGTGGCTTGTCATGGTTACCCATCAAAATAGGAAATAGAACGAATTAATAGACTCGATACTGGTCTTAGTTCGAATGGTTAGATTATAGGTTCAATGTTGGACTGTTAGTATGCAGTTCTATGCTAGGTGGTCGGTTGTGCTATTGGTCAAGGTTTTTAAGCAAACATTGCCTAACCCCAATGGTTTGGTATGTTCTACTAAAACTGAAGGTACGTCGCAATCACACACAAAACACAGTAATACTTATACTTACCCGACAGTGGACCAAGATAATCTCATGATTGCCTATGAGATAACAGCTCTTGCGTTTGGCCTTTATAACTAGTTACTACTGTGGGCATGACGTAATCTAAGCAAATTCGAGCCCCATAATAATAAAATTTACCATGGATAAAGATAGATATTCCATGTCACTGGGTAATTGACAAAATATTGTAAAATCGACGAAACTTTTCCAGTTCTACTTCGAAAGCAAATCCCGGAACAAAACTTTGAGAACCGGATCAACGTAAGTATATCATGTAAAGATAAATAATATTTAATATAGAAAAAAATAGTATTATAAAATAAAAGATTATGAACAAAAAAGATTTTAAAAAAGTAATATTGTATAAAATGTAAAGTGAATATGGTGCAAAGTGATGTAACAATTGCCTGTGTATTAACGCCCTTGGTTTTCCCATTCAATGGGATAAACATGAATATATTCCTTTACTTCTGTTTGCAATTTTAAAAAATAAAACATTTAAAAGACTCGTTATTCATATATAAACAGAAACGCAAATAAAAAATAGAAAACTATTCAGCTGCTATAGAATTGAGAAATGAAAAATTTACTGCCATAATATAATTTCAAAAATTATAGTCAAATGCAGAAAATTATATAAACAAAAACTGTGCAATTATATTCTTTTTGAAAAGGAGTATTGCTTAATGCTTAGGCTGTAATACAGTTTTATAATTTACACCTTAAAATAACAATAATAGATCATAATAATATATTGAATTGTTCCGAGTTAATGGCATGATATTATCTTAAAATGTTATTTAGATGAAACAAGGTCTGCTATGTCCATCCACCAAGCATATAGTCAGCTCTTTAACTTAGTGACTGTGCACTTTATATATCCAGACATTGTATGAGATAGTTCTGGGTTAAAACACTTCAGGTTGTTTTAAGTGTCCTCAAGGCAAAGAACTTTTGAACAAAGAGTTTGTTTGTAATTATACAACGTCTGGTTTTCTACCCCAGGACTATACATACAAGTTTATTTAGCTAGTTTAGCTGGTTGTGTAGAATGGACAAGTGAGCCAATAGGACTTTATAATGTAAGACATATTTGTGCGCTGGTATATTCTTAAATATGGGTTAATTTGATTTATTATGTTAAAGTTTTTGGCATAGTTTTAAATAACAGTCATTCTTATTCATTAATTTTAAAAAAATCATCTAAATCGTTTGGGACGTGGCAAAAATTAAAAATAAAGTTTTAATCAAATATATTCTTGGTTCTATAGAATATCTAGAAATAGCATGAGCTATGTGGAGTTACACCCTTAATGTCTTGGTTTAAATGGTGAGGAACAATAAAATAATTCAGCACCAAGAGGAGCAATTAATATCTAAATTTCTTTACACTAAGTCAATTATGTTTTTAAAACAGTTGACAGGGTAGCAATCTATTAGTTTTGTTTATTTATTTTTAAATATGGTATTACAAATGAGCGCTACAAAAAGTCTAAATTAAATTAAGCTAGAAAAAAACGTTATAGGCTGTTATGTGGACACTTTGAAAATAAATGTACCAGGAATTAAGCAATAATATTAGCCATATAAGCGCAATTTCTGTTACATTTTAAAAGGGTTGATTTCAAACATGTAACATATTGGGTCAATACAGGATAAATAAAGCAAATAAACTATGTTTGCCTAAAACCTTAACTAAGTAGATATTGTAGTATATTGGCGCCCCATTTTAATTGCATACTGTGCAGAGGTATAGCTATACTTGAAACTCTCTACAAATGAAACCTAAACTTACAGTTTTTCATGTAAAAAGTTTAGGTAATAGGGGTAGTGTAGAAAATGTTTTAGTTTTATAGGGTAAGTGTAGAAAAAAATAGTGTACAGATTGGGTATTTGGACAATATTAAAAAGTTTTAGGATATTTTAGGGTTTTGTAGGTTCAATTAGCACAGTAATATTAGAAAATACAGTAATAATATTGGATTAATATAAGAGATTAACCATTGATATTATAATACTTTGGTGGCATCACAAAGACATGAGTAATTGTAAAAAATCAATGTCGAAATTGAAAAATTATTTGGAACGAGAAACACTGCCCAAGTTTGCCTCCTGGTGGATGGATTATGACGCAGATGGAGAATGGTGGGTGGGGGTAGTAAATGGGGTGTGAGGGGGTCTTTAAAGGGTCTGTTGGGGTTATGGAGCGGGATATTTGGGGGTGGGTGTTTTTGCGTGGAAACAGCCAGTTGTAAAGGTGGGAGCCATGAAAAAAGGGGTTTTCGAATTTATCTCATTATGGTGGGTTGTTTGTGGGCAGTGTGGATGTGATAAGCTTAAATTCTATTAGATGGGGTCCAAACATTTTTTTTTTGTAAAAAGTTATTTTGAAATCAATTTTAATATTTCAAACAAATCCGCAGTTTTCTGTACCAAGTCTTCCCTGGGAATACATCACAATGGCAACGATTGTTCTTCAAAGCTGTGCGTGATGGGGATGTGGATGTTGTTCGGAAGATGGTCCTCTTCTTCAAAGATTCGCATCCGGACTTTATTCTTTCCAAGGAGGCAAACTCTGGGAACACTGTGCTTCATGTGGCAGCTCGATTCGGACATTATGTGCGTTTGGGGCATTTGGGTCAAGTTATGTGCAATTAAAGCATTATATGGATTTGGTGAATTCAGGGCAAATCATGTGCATTTGGGGCAACTTATGTGGTTTTTGCGGCTTAATGGGTTTTATCAAATTGAAGAAACGTGTGAATCATACATAATAGCACACTACAATAGCTCCGGTAACCCGACGGTGGGCGCGAGGTGATCTGACGATTCCCTGTGTGTTAACCCCCTTGGGTTTCCCATTCACGGAGTTAAACATGAATATCCTATCCTTTCTGAGATTGAATCATTTAACATTTCCCACCACAGGAAATAGCAAAGTTCCTGCTGGAGAACGGATGCAATGTAAACACACGAAATGTATCTGGTTGGACTCCTTTGTTTTTTGCTGGGGAGGGGCTACATAAACGGGTGGCTCAGGTTGGTTTGCTGTGTTTCATGTATATACTTTGGTTGTTTAATATGGTCCATAGTGCTTTCTTGTTGTATTTTAAGCTAATAGTCATGGTCGATTCTACACACACTGTAATAGCCCTAGCAACTCGACTGTGGGCATGAAGTGTATTACTGTGCTCCTGAGCAAGCCACTTTACATTGCTCGAAACCAGTGGTATTTAATTAGCCGTCCAAATTGAAAGTTATGTCTGATTATCCACACAACTTAATAGCTCCAGCAACTCGACTGTGGGCATGAGGTGTATTACTGAGCAACCCACTTTACATTGCTCCAACCTAGCAGTATCGAATAAGTTGTCCAAATTAAAAGTCATGTCTGACCTCATAATATGCATCCTGACTGTGGACACGAGGTAACCACATTACATCTCCAGCTTCTGGTAGAATGGGGGAGCAACGTGAAAATCCAAAACTTTCGATGCCAAAACGCATTCGATCTCATCCGACATGATGACATGAAGGAATCATTGAAAGGTAACAATGGGATTTGTTTGATCATTGTTGGATTTGTTTTACATTAAATAATATGATCTTTAAATTATTTTACGTTTATCTGACTTAACCCTGTATGATAGCCCCAAAAACCAACCCCCTTATAAAAGCCAAGATACCCAACCCCCTTATAAAAGCCCAAATACCTAACCCCCTTATAAAAGCCCCAAACCCCTCATGAAAGCCCCAATTCCCAACCGGCTTATAAAAAGACCTAATGCTCAAGCACCCTGTACAACCAACCCACCTTAAAAAAAACAACAACCCCACAGATATTGCAAACCTGTGGGCCATGGCAGTACCCAGCATAACCAGTGGTAGACTGGACCCCCTGAAACGAATTGTGAAGGATCACCTGCTGGGTATCAGGGAAATGGCGGATATTGGGGCTCGAGGGCTTAGGGGAAGTACCTTGCTGCATACGGCTGTTCATTTCGGTCAGATTGATGTCATCAAGGTAGGTTGTGTCATAGAGGTAGTTTGAATAAATTATGTGGAATACTGAATTTTTTATGATCTCCAAAATGTTTAATAAATAATAAGCCAAGTATAATATGATACAAGAATTAAATATTACCCCTTGTTGATTCTAATAATACTAAATTCTGTAACAATATTCACAGTATTTAGTTTACTTAGGGACACATCTTGGAGTAATGTGTCTTCTATGACCAACATTCCATGATAGTGCCATTACCAACCTGTACTAATGTAATGTATCATGGCCTACATTTTTGGTACCAGTGCTACCATAGACCCACCCATACTAATGTAATGTATCATGACCTACATTCCTGTACCCACCCATACTAATGTAATGTATCATGACCTACATTCCTGGACCCAGTGCTACCATGGACCCACCCATACCAATGTAATGTATCATGGCCTACATTCCTGGTCCCAGTGCTACCACAGACCCACCTATACTAATGTGATGTGTCATGGCCTACATTTTTGGTACCAGTGCTACCATAGACCCACCCATACTAATGTAATGTATCATGACCTACATTCCTGGACCCAGTGCTACCATGGACCCACCCATACCAATGTAATGTATCATGGCCTACATTCCTGGTCCCAGTGCTACCATGGACCCACCCATACCAATGTAATGTATCATGGTCTACATTCCTGGTCCCAGTGCTACCACAGACCCACCCATACTGATGTGATGTTTCATGACCTACATTCCTGGTACCAGTGCTACCATGGACCCATCCATACTAATGTAATGTATCATGGCCTACATTCCTGGTCCCAGTGCTACCATGGACCCACCCATACCAATGTAATGTATCATGGCCTACATTCCTGGTCCCAGTACTACCATGGACCCACTCATACTAATGTAATGTATCATGACCTACATTCCTGGTCCCAGTGCTACCATGAACCCACCCATACTAATGAAATGTATCTTGGCCTACACTCCTGGTCCCAGTGCTACCATGAACCCACCCATACTAATGAAATGTATCTTGGCCTACACTCCTGGTCCCAGTGCTACCATGAACCCACCCATACTAATGAAATGTATCTTGGCCTACACTCCTGGTCCCAGTGCTACCATGAACCCACCCATACTAATGAAATGTATCTTGGCCTACACTCCTGGTCCCAGTGCTACCATGGACCCAACATACTAATGCAATGTATCATATCCCACATTCCTAGTTTCAGGACCCACCCATACTAATGTAACAATCATTGGGGAATTAAATTTTTTTAAATTAATTTGTGGCCAGGTTTTAATCTGACCATTACTAACATCATAACACCCATTGCAATGTCCAACCCCCTGGTTTAAATATCTCTTCAAAATCAAACAGAATTTGCTGAAAAGCCGGGTTGATGTTAACTTAAAAGATTACCAGGGGGCTTCCCCACTTCACAGAGCCAAGAACATAGAAACCATTGAGGTATTTTTATATTATTTTTGCATTGAACGTTTGTGTAAATAATTTGCAAATTAAATTACAAAACCAACTCACAGTAATATATACCGGTAAGTTGAATTTCTTCTACCAATTAGGTAAATTAATATAAAACCACAATAACTATACTAATATCTTAGGATCAAAAATGTTTGTTAGCTAGTTAATTGTGTGCTTGGGCAAGACACTTAGCGGATATAACCTCAACTTAGTGGATGTTCAAGTAAAATTGGGGAAGAGGGGGACAATACCACCAACCACCACCTCCACCACCACATTTCGATCAATCCAATCCATATTTGTAAGTTCTTCTCTGTTTGGTACACAATGTTTATCCTACGGGTAGAAATAAAGCGGTGTTACTTGTGTGATTACCCCTTCCGTTATCCACATCTTTACAGTTGGGTTGTGTGAGCTATTGCAGATAGGCAATGTATTGAACATAATGACAATAATTTTGCTCAATCCATTAATTTAATGGAAATGTTAATATGTCATACAAAGTGCCAAAAAGTATAGTTTAGTTTTAGTTTGTTTTGTTTTTTGCCCTAGTATTAAATGACAGCAAATGAAAAAACAACAGGATCAGGGAAATACGACAAAACGAACAGTCATTAAAACCCCTATTAAAAAAGGGATATAAATAAATAAATAAAGCGCATGTGAGCGAAATTCCCAAACTAGAAACTGGTCGTTAGCTAATCAGTTGTGTCCTCGGGCAAGACAATTAACAGACATTGCCAGAACCCGATAGATTAATGGGTTCTACTAAATTAAAGGAACGTGTCTATCATACACAACATACTGCAATAGCTCCGGTAACTCGACGGTGATCTGACGATTGCCGGTGTGTTAACCCACTTGGTTTTCCCAATCACGGGGATGAACATAAATATCTTATATTAAAAAATCTTATTATATCTTGAATGATACATTGTTTATTTTATACTAATAGGCATAATTTTCCCATAAAGTATTATAACCTTGTTGGGTTTAGCGGCAACGTCTAATTATACCGAAATTTAAAAGTTATTGCTTTTTAGACGTGTTCTAACGACTGTCGTTTTGACCCCTGTTTTTCATTTTTTTATCAACAGTCTTACTTCATGTTTTTATCGTGGAAACAAAAAATAAACTAAAATAACCTAACACTGGAAAAAAACATAAAAACGAAAGCTCGAAAAAATATCAACCGGAACGAAATTCACATATTTTATTGGCAACAACATATCACTTGGGGGGTGGTGGGGGAGTTTGGAATAACATTGTTATATCCATGGGGGGAATTCCCTCAAACGGAGGTCTGGGGAAACCCCTAGGTGGAGGTTGGGTAAACCAGGGTCGTGGTGGGTTGGATGGGTGAGGGTTCCACATTCGGGGATTACCCATATCTGAAATAAAAAAATATATGAATAACAACTTGATAATTGTGGGAATTTCGCTCACATGCGCTTTATTTATTTATTTATATCCCTTTTTTAATAGGGGTTTTAATGACTGTTCGTTTTGTCGTATTTCCCTGATCCTGTTGTTTTTTCATTTGCTGTCATTTAATACTAGGGCAAAAAACAAAACAAACTAAAACTAAACTATACTTTTTGGCACTTTGTATGACATATTAACATTTCCATTAAATTAATGGATTGAGCAAAATTATTGTCATTATGTTCAATACATTGCCTATCTGCAATAGCTCACACATCCCAACTGTAAAGATGTGGATAACGGAAGGGGTAATCACACAAGTAACACCGCTTTATTTCTACCCGTAGGATAAACATTGTGTACCAAACAGAGAAGAACTTACAAATATGGATTGGATTGATCGAAATGTGGTGGTGGAGGTGGTGGTTGGTGGTATTGTCCCCCTCTTCCCCCTGTTAAATTGAGAGAATATATAACATTCAGCTTTTAGAGCACATTCAAATAAGGAAAATTTAAATTCACTTGAAACGTTAAAATTAAGTTGTACATTCTGGTTAATATTGTTAAGTGTTAAATGGTAATCCAAACAACTATTTTTGACCAATCTGTTTAAATTAACTGAATGGAGGATAGGATATTTATGTTTATCGCGTGAAAGAGAAAATCAAGGGGGGTGACACACGGCCAATCATCAGATTACTTCGCGTCCACCGTTGGGTTATCGGAGCTATTGCATTGTGTTGTGTATGATTCACACCTTTCTTCAATTCGGTAGATCCCATCAATCCACAGGCAATGTTCGTTAAGTGCCTTGCCCAAGGACACAACCGACTAGCTAGCGACAAGTTTTGAACCTGCAACTTTTCGGCGGAACGGCAACAAACTAACCCACGAAGCTAATTACTTAGAGGCAAGTCGCTTATCCATTGAAAACAACAGTGGGTATGCTGGAGTTTGAACCCACAACCCTAAGGCTTGTGGTATCAAAATAAATACAGACAATGATAACATTGTTTACCTTGTTGGGGATTCCCCTGATTATATGACATCATCCAGTTGATATCAGCATCTCTCATCTGATTGGTCGGATTTGCAAACCTGGAATTGATTGACACTGGAGATTAGAAATGTTTTCGACAAAAAGTATCAAAAGAAACAAATCATAGCTTTGGTTTTCTAAGAATAGACACTTTAATACTCATGTGGGCATAAGGTCTTTTTAATCTTTTTACGAGACTTGGGCCTGAGGTGTCTTATGATACCCACAGATAAAGCCTAGCTACCCACTCACGAGGATATAAATGAACCAACCATTTACACACTGTTATAGCTCCAGCAATTCAACTGTGGTATGAGCTGTCTTATCATACCCATGATTAAAGCCTAGCTACCCACCCACAAGGATATAAAGAACCAATCTTCCACACTGTAATAGCTCCAGCAATTCGACTATGAGCACGAGGTGTCTTACGATACCAGTGGATATAGCCTAGCTTCCAATCCTCGAGGATATAAATGAACCAACCATACACACACACTGTAATAGCTCCAGCAATTCAACTGTGAGCAGAGGTGTCTTATGAAACCCATGGTGTCTTATGAAACCCATGGAAAAAGGCCTAGCTTTCCACCCACGAGGATATAAACGAACCAACCATTCACAAAGCATAGCGCCAACAACTCGACCGTGGGCATGATGTGTCTCACATAACCCATGGATAAAGCCTTACGTTCCACCCACGAGGATATAAACGAACCGAAAAACACACTGTAATAACAGCAACTCGACTGAGCACAAGACAGATATAAATACCTGGTGCCCCTGTTCACCCATGTACCAGCATTCTGGTTATTCTGCTTTCCACCATTCTGGTTGTTCTGGTTATTATTTCTCCCTCGTTTAACAGGTTTCGTGCCTGAGGAGAATAATTCAACTTTCACCAATGATAATAACCCACATTTTTTCTTTCATTAAAAATTAAAAATGCCATTTTATTAAGAATTAGAAAGTAACATTTTGCTGATAATGATAAACCACAATAACCAACCAGCTAGCGACAGGATTTGGCGATGCGTTTTAACCAAATAATGTTGATTATTTACTGTTTCAATCAAACATTCCGGAATTTGAATTCAAATAATAAAAGTTAAAATATGTTTGGTTAAAACACATGGGGGTTGTTACAAGGGTTGGGTTAAACTTGAGTTAGAATTATAAAGAGTAAAAACACAAACCTGTTTGAGTACCAGGGTTCTTGAGTTTCTTCTTGAAAGATCGTTCTTCTTCATCGTCGGAGAACTCAATGAGTTGGGGGGAGGAGGGTTCTCGATCATCCTTCCATGAAGCGTCCGATCCCTTGGCTCTGGGGGGGTTCGGATGGGTTGTGAGGGGGTTCACGGGGGTAACGTTGATATACTATTGCTAATTGAACTATTATAAATGAAGATAATTTGTCATGAAGATATCAGTATATTAAGTATTACGAGGCCCTATTAATCATGGGCCTGGATAACTGCTTTGATAATTATTAATATATATGTTAATGCTATAGTGCCATCATTAAAACT
>CH003336.1:703867-748769 GCA_000149265.1 Ciona savignyi | reverse complement strand
AGTTTACATTTTTCCTTACAATATAAAGTGATTACTCTTTAACAGATCCCTTATTAGCCAACATCACCAAAAGATTTAACCCGTTAGAAGATTTCTGCCTTATCATATAAAGCGTAAATGTGACTGATCACAAGTTTCAGTGAAATTTAATAAATAGAGATTTCCCCAAAAAAAACTCACAATCAAACATAGCCACACCAATATGCATATTTTACCAAATAATATACTATTTCATCCTTTAACCAAACTAACAAATGCTATTCGTGTAGTGTTGTAAGTTACTCCAAATTTCAGTTCGTCGTCTTGCCAGTAATGAATTGATCACTGACTTCTTCCCGCTGCATGATAGACCAGCTTTGCATAAGCTCCGATGGGCTTGGTACAAAACTATCGACCTAAACCTGCGGCAGCCACTGGGTAACTAAGTTTTCTGATGTATTTTTAAGTGCTTTTTTTATTGGTAACTGACGTAGTATAGAACAAGAATCAGGATAGAATACTTTTTTGTGGTGCTGTATTCATTTAGTATTGGTTTATTGTAGCCAACCTTGTCTGCAGTGGAAAATATCATTGGCTACAATAGCACAAACCTTGGTTGTTGGCTACAATAAACCAGTGCTTGAACACGTTTAAACTTATATCAAGGCAACCACATGCATCGACTTTGCTAAATCCTTTTTATTTGTGGATTAAACCTTGTTTGATTTTTATTCTGTTTCTTGGTGATCATGCAAGTTGGATTCTACGATAGGATTAAGAGAAAAAATAATGCTTTAGCATTTTTGCATCTAAATATAAAAAAATAGTTTAGAAGGGTTCCGCACACACTACTCGTAAAAACTGCAAAAATACAGTGTATTAAACTCTAAGCGTTTAAATATTCCACCACAATTGGCATCAGCGGAAACGAAAGTAAAATAAGTAAATTAACACAAGTTCCTGATTCTAGCAAACATACGTAACCCTTACACTCAAAGTTAATGACATCATTTTGCAATGTCTTGTTGTTTATACAATTAAATGTCTTTTACCGCACTCTTTTTAGGCTTTATATCGTTTAATCTATTTTGAACAAACTAAACTAATCAAAATTCTATCTTAATGTTGGATTTATCACCTTGAATTCTTGATAAAATGTTGTTGTTACAATTATTTACGTTATTGTTTATTTTGGACTGTTTTTCACAGATCGAGTTCGTGCTTACTTTGGTGACACAATCGGGATTTATTTCGCTTTCCTTAACTTCTACACCATTGCCCTCGTGCCCCTGGTTATGCTGGGGTTAATGCACTGGGGGTTGGGGCTACGGACTGATATTGGGGGGAAGGTAGATGACAACTGGGTTCTGTCTGTCATCCATGTTTTGTGGTCGGCTGCTTTTCTTGAGATGTGGAAGCGAAAATCAACAGAGTATTCGTATAAATGGGGTACACTCGGTACTAAGGTACGTATTTGTATAATTGGGGGACACTGGGTACTAAGGTACGTATTCTTATAAATGGGGGACACTTGGTACTAAGGTACCGTACGTATTCGTATCAAAGGGGACTAAGGTATTAGATTAGCGTCCCTTTATTTTGTACAGGTCCGCTAGGTCCAGTGCTAGGTCCGCTAGGTCCAGCGCTAGGTCCGCTAGGTCCAGCGCTAGGTCCGCTAGGTCCAGCTCTAGGTCCGCTAGGTCCAGCGCTAGGTCTGCTAGGTCCAGCTCTAGGTCCGCTAGGTCCAGCGCTAGGTCCGCTAGGTCCAGCGCTAGGTCCGCTAGGTCCAGCTCTAGGTCCGCTAGGTCCAGCGCTAGGTCTGCTAGGTCCGCTAGGTCCAGCGCTAGGTCCGCTAGGTCCAGCGCTAGGTCCGCTAGGTCCGCTAGGTCCGCTAGGTCCAGCTCTAGGTCCGCTAGGTCCAGCGCTAGGTCTGCTAGGTCCAGCTCTAGGTCCGCTAGGTCCAGCGCTAGGTCCGCTAGGTCCAGCTCTAGGTCCGCTAGGTCCAGCGCTAGGTCTGCTAGGTCCAGCTCTAGGTCCGCTAGGTCCAGCGCTAGGTCCGCTAGGTCCAGCGCTAGGTCTGCTAGGTCCAGCTCTAGGTCCGCTAGGTCCAGCGCTAGGTCCGCTAGGTCCAGCGCTAGGTCCGCTAGGTCCAGCGCTAGGTCTGCTCCTAGGTCAGCTAGGTTCAGTGCCCTGCCCTAAAAATTAATTCTAACTCTGCCCTAAACACTAATCTTAACCCCAGAACTAATCCTAACTCCAACCCCATGTTTAAAACTAACTCTCTGGACCTAGCGGACCTGTACAAAATAGAGGGACCGTTAGATTTTGTTAAGTTAAATTATGCATTATGTGAAGTACTTTTACATGCCAGGGTTGTCAGAAATGGTAGGGGTGACGCCAGTAATGCAACAATCAATATGTGTTTGCAATTGGAACCATAACTTATGCCAAATGATTGATAATAAATGTTGAAATAATATTAAATAATTAACATATTACTTTCATAAAGATTTTATAGTAAATGTGCAGCTCATGTTAACATTAAAAATGCTTTAAATTAATTGTTTAGTATATAAAATAATAGAAAAGTTTTATTTAAATTTAGTTTTCTTAACATTTTATAGCAATGTTAATAACACCTTTTTAAAACATTTCAGATATTTAGTTAAATTATTAAGTAATTCAGTTTGTTAACACTTAAAATTATAGCAACCTAAACGATTTAAATACAGTGTTTTGTAAATCACTTTGTTTATTAGTGATTCATGTTATTTGTCATTTTGTTATTCAAACACACGTACCTTATATGTTAGAACACAGGAAGTCATGTAACATAATTAGCATTTTAAGGATTACGTGCCGCTATTTACTGTGTTGTTACATATAAGCAAGAAAATAAACACAGATGAAATAAGGAAGTCCTGTAATAAAGAATTGGTATCCTTTAAGGCACTTTTCTTTCTTTTTTTTTTACACCAATTTCCATTTATACATATATGTTTAACCTGAGTGAGAAGTGGTGTATGTGAAAACACTTGGAAAATAATGGTATAAGCGTTGTATGTACAATTTGGTGACAAATAAATAGCGATACAGTAAAAAAAACTTTGTTTTGTGGGATTTGGACCTTACATTCTTTTTTTTAAAGGCGTTTTTAATGATGAGGACCAATTTAAGTTATTATGATAAACCTTGTTTTCTATTACCATGTCTTACACTAACCCCATAGTAATATTGTGATATTCAATTTAATAATCTCCATCTAACCCGAACTGATTTAGGTCTGGGAGGAGCCCCGCACTGGTTTCCGAGGACCTTTGGGGTTAAACGAGGTGACTCAGCGTCAGGAACCAGTTTATCCATCATGGAAACGAAATCTTCGGATTCTACTCATTTCGTGCCCTGTAGTCGTGCTCTGCGTCACACTTGCCGTTTGCCTTATGTTCTATTACTTCAAGTAGGTGGGTCTGGGTGGTCTATTTGTGTTTTACCCCAATTTTATGGAGTAATTATATTTTAATTAGGATCTAGGATATTCATGTTTAACCCCGTTAGTTCTAAAGTTTTCATGTTTAACCCTGTTAGAATCTAAGGCATTCATGTTTTTATCCAGCTAAAATCTAGGGCAATTACGTTTAACCCCCATGAATGGGTAATTACCTGAGTTTTAAAAATAACCAACCAGATTATAAACCTTGAAAGTTTGGAATCAGAATCCAACAGAATCAATGTTTAAGGACTGGAACCACAATCATTATTTGTCTTGCCCAATGACATGACTGTCTTGCATCTGAATGTTTCCACTGATGATTCCAACATTTACATGGGAGAAAGAAATATATCCAATCGATCAATCTGTATTCCTTCCATTATATTCAATCCATGATTTTTTGGGCTAGTAGTTTAAATATAAAATAACAAGGACAGTGGTAATAAATAAACTTTTTTCTATTAAAGCTGTGTTTATGGTTTAATAAAGTTAATTTGTTAATGTATGTGTAGCTAAAAATGTCCACAAAATGTTGTTTATTCACTGCTAATGGTAGGATTATAGGCTCTGCTGTGTTTATTACAAAACTCCCACATTTGATTCCCACTACTCATAAATAATTTAAAATATAAGTTAATCCATATAACAAGGATGGTTGTTATAGCGTAAATATTTATAACTTAAGTAAGGTGAAGTATCTTAGGCTAGAACAGTTTAACCCCTGTGAATAGGAAAATTACAAGGGATGTTATCACACAGGCAATCGTCAGATAACCTTGCAGCCACCATCAGGTTATTGAAGGTATTGCAATGTGTTGTGTATAATTATGACTGAAATGAAAAGTGTGCAATTAAAACCTGAAATGAAAAGTGTGCAGGTACAAAATTGGGAAAGTGTAGGTGAGCTGTATTAAAGTGAATGAGACAAACCCCGTAAAATAAATTCCACCTTCCATTCCATATCATCCCATTTCCGTCAAATTAGTCTAGTGGTTTAGTATGTCATATTTTAGCTGAAGGGTTGCTGGTTTGAAACTGGTCGATAGTTAGTCGCTTGTGGGCAAGGCACTTAACGGACGTTGTCAGGACCCAGCAAATTAATGGGTTCTACTAAATTGAAGGAACGTGCGAATCATACCCAACACACTGCAATAGCTTCAGTAACCCAACGGTGGGCGCGAGGTGATCTAACGATTGCCCTTGTGTTAACCCCCTTGGTTTTTCCATCATTGGAATAAACATAAATATCCTATCCCATATAGTTGGGAGATATACCTGACCGAGATGTACCGAGGTGAAACCGACCTTCTCAGCTCCCTGATGAAGAATGCACCAAGCATAACGTATTCTGTGCTGATACTACTGGGCAACTCATTGTACAGGAAGCTCGCTGAGTTCCTAACAGATCAAGGTGAGGAGCAGTCGGAAAAGGTCGTGATGGGAAAATTGTCGCTTGGAATCCAGTTTGCCCTTCTAGTAAAGAAAAGATATTTTCTAGTGGAAATCCAACAAATAAAAGTGTTTTATTTTATTTATGATTCAGTGCAGAGTTTGGCAAACTTTTTTCCCAGCATTGTTGTAAAGATAAGCATTCTATTATTTTACCTACACAACACGTTCTAATAGCTCGAGTAACTCGACAGTGTGCATAAAGAAATTGGACAAGTGCCATGTGAGAGCTCTTGTGCGTTTTCACAACACCGGTGTAGAATAAGCATTTTTATGATTTTCACTGAAGAAATTTTTTAGTGGAAACCCAACAAATAAAAGTTTTTCATTTAAGTATGGTTTAGTGCAGGGGTCGACAATCTTTTGCACTTAAAGAGTTATTTTAACTGATAGGCTATTCCATAAAATATAAATCAAAAAAATATAAAGAGCTGCATCAGAAGAATAAAAGAGCATTATTTGTATGTTAAATAATAATTTTAATTTGTTTGAAAATATCTGTATGAATATTTTTTGGTTGAAAGTGTTTATATTTTTTATTTACTCATTGCCTTAACAAGGGTTACACTTCCATACCCTGCATTATAATTGCATAAAGCCATAAAGGTGAAGTCACACCTACTTTAAGTATTTATTGTAAAGTTCCAATAAACAAAGTCAATTTCCCAATTTTAAGTGCTAATAATCTTGCAATAATAAACAACACACTCCAATAGCTCATACAATAGTGTGCCCAAGGTAATCTGAAAATTGCCGCAAAAGAACTTTCCTGCGTTTTCACAACTCTGGTGTAAAGATAGGCATTCTATGATTTTGCCCAAGCCATGCAATTTACATTTCGTAAAATCACTCTTGCAGAAAACCATCGGTTGGAGTCAGACTTCCAGAAGAATCTCATAACCAAGATTTTGGTGGTAATTAATAACTACTTATAGCAGGGTTCGGCAACCCCTGGCATGCATAAGTGGCCTGCAAGCGTATTTTTCATGGCACGCCGTGATTTGATGCGCACACAAAAAATCTATAGTATATATAAGCATGTGCAAACTCAAACTCTACGCTGCACAAAATTAACAGTCTTAACATTTGTAAAGCATGCCTATAAACAGACTTAATTACTTAATTAAATTAGGTGACTATGCAAACTGTACATAACAATGGTTGGCACGCGATGTTGCTTTTATTATGATATTATTCATAAAATGGCACACTGCATTTAAAAGGTTGCTGACCCCTGAGCTATAGGAACACCCAGTATATATGACAACATGATTTTACAATAACAAAAATGACATATTTTTTAATACAGAGACGTATCTGGTTTGTCTTTGATTTCCTGTCAATGTATCTTGTTTAAAAAATATTTTTTAAATTGTATTTGTTTTAATAATTCCACTGCATAAATATTTTTATTTATTTATCAATCAAGCAATAAGAATAAAGTGTTTTGATTTAAAAGCAATTTTTGTCTTTTTTGAATAATTTGACTATGCCAATTGGCGAAAATTATTTTTCTAAATTTTTTATACAAGGAGCAAATGTTAATTTTGCCCAACCTTTCTTTTAGTTCAGACAACTGAACAGCCAACCCTCTACCACATATTCGTTCATATTTTAACCTTCTATTTTTCATTCAGTTTGACTTTGCAAACAACTTTCTGGCTTTGTTTTACATTGCGTTTATATACGATGATATGCCGATGCTTAGACAGGTACGTTTCTTTAGTTTTTAACTGAAAATTTATCATACTTTAATTTGTCCTATTTTTTCATGAAAAACATCTTTTAAAGAATCAAATTTTACTTACCGCGCTTTACGAACTAAAAGTTTCATCGAAATATAAGATGAACTGTTAATAAATGCTTTAATTGTTTATTTTCATACAAAATTTAACAAGGCGCACAATAAATTTTTTTAAAAAAACTAAGGATTTAAAGTGAGTATTATGGTCCTTATAAACTGATCATTTTTAACTTTCGAAATCAGAGTTTTTATTATTCATTAATATCATATAAAACAACTTGGTAAAATTACTGTGAGTTAGCCAGCATGCCACAACTATGTATTTAAAAGCTTAAAAAAGTTGAAAAACATTGGGTTAATCCCCCCCTGCCCTCCAGACGCTGCGGAATTTGTTCCTCGTCCACATGATCGTGTCCCAAGCGTTGGAATCTCTTCTCCCGTACTGGACGTTCCGATATCGCTCCTCGTTGTACCGGGCAACACTGAAGTCCAATCGGGTCAACACTGCAAGCTCGGCTACGGACACGGTGGAGAAAGCAGAACTGACGATGCACGAACAAACTTGTCTCGAATTACAACGGGATACATACTGGGTGAGTGGGGTGGATACTCCGGCCGGTTGGTCTAGCGGTTAAGTGTATCGCCTTTCAATCAAAAGGTTGCAGGTGCGAAACTGGTCGCTAGCTAGTCGTTTGTGTCCTTGGGCAACACTTTACGGATATTTTACGGCCTGAACCCACCGGATTAATGATTTCTACCAAATTGAAGGAATGTGTCTATCATATACAACACACTACAATAGCTACGGTAAACCGACGGTGGGCGCTAGGTGATCTGACGATTACCTGTGTGTTACCCCCATTGGTTTTCCCATTCACAGGGAAAAACATGAATATCCTATCCTATCCTATCCTGGGTAAGATCTCAACCCCCTTGATATAAAATCACCAAGTTATCCCAAATATTCCAAGGGAACCTTCGATGACTACCTTGAGTTATGGCTACAATTCGGGTACGTTGTTCTGTTCTCCTGTGTATATCCACCGGCGGCCATTTTTGCTCTCATCAACAATGTCATTGAAATGAAGTCGGATGCATTCAAAATGTGCAACGTCTACAGGCGCCCGTTCGTGTATCAGACTAATGGAATAGGAACTTGGAAGGTTGGTGAGGTGGAGACATAACTAGGGTTAAACGGGTAATATCGAAACACACAACTAGTCGGTTGTGTCCTTATATGAGGTACTTCTTAACCCCAGCGGATTATTGGGTTCTATTAAGATTGAAGGAATGTTTCAATCATACACAACACACTGCAATAGCTCTGATTATCTAATGGTGGGCGCGAGGTGATCTTACAGTTTCTTGTGTGGTAAGGCACTTGCGTTTTTCCACACAAGGAGAAAAAAACAGGTTACCGAGGTTATTGCAGTCTGTTATATATAATGAAATGTTCATTCAGATTTGCAGTGTGTTGTATATTAAATGTTCTAGTTTTAGTAGAATTCATTTCCATCAGTTCCATGAGATGTCCTTGCCTAATGACAGTTTTCGAACCCACAACCTTTAAGTTACCTGTTAATCATATTACCCAGTAAACTAACCCCCCTTGTACCAACTCAGGTTGCATTTGAAGCGCTGTCCTACCTCTCAGTGGTCTCCAACCTCGCCCTCATCTTCCACACTTCGAGGTTCATCGACGGGATCTACAAGATCTTCCCTGATGCATCTACCATCAACATCATCTTGGCATTTGTAGCAGTGGAGGTTGGTGTGGGGGTTAGGGAGAAAAGCGGGGGGTTATAAGGGCTTTGTACTGTGTGTATGGGGGAGGCATGGGGTCATAGGAGTTTTGTAGTGTGTTGTGAGGGGAAAGGGAGGTTTTATAGGGGCTTTGTAGGTGTAGTGGGTGCTTTTTTTTTGGTGGTTTGTTTTTTTGGAGGGGGGTGGGATTTGTGGGCACCTTCCCAAAACTGTATGCAATGAATTTAAGTGGTCACAAAATCAATTTTACAAAGAATACTACATCTACTGTTATCTGTTTAGGATTTTAAACGTGAGGGGTGGCAAAAAACTTTCATAGATTAAAAGGGGTCACGGGCTTAAAAGCTTGGGATGCCCTGCTCTAATGTACCCATCAGCAAAACAAAAACAATTTTACGCCAATAGACCAAGTTTCACCACATTAAACCTTAGCAATCTTCATTCCATCCCAGCATATTCTGCTTGGTGTTCGGTGGCTGATATCGTACGCAGTGCCCGTCGTGCCACATTGGGTCAAAGTTGAAACTCAAAGAATGAAATACTTCTCGCTACAAGCACTTAAGCGCCAGGTACATGGCTGTAAGGATGGCCCAAACAGGAATATATCGATTTCGGCAATGAAATATAAATAGTGTCCTTGTTTTATCATGAATTGTTCATTTATAATTTATAAAAGTGATATTATTTTACCTAGTCACGCATGCCGAAATTGTTACTGAGTTTTTCTTATTTTGGGGCGTGTGGTTTTAATATATTATCCTGGTTTAGCTGTTACTGAGTTTTTCTTATTTTGGGACGTGTGGTTTTAATATATAATCCTGGTTTAGCTGTTACTGAGTTTTTCTTATTTTGGGACGTGTGGTTTTAATATATAATCCTGGTTTAGCTGTTACTGAGTTTTTCTTATTTTGGGACGTGTGGTTTTAATATATAATCCTGGTTTAGCTGTTACTGAGTTTTTCTTATTTTGGGACATGTGGTTTTAATATATAATCCTGGTTTAGCTGTTACTGAGTTTTTCTTATTTTGGGACGTGTGATTTTAATATATAATCCTGGTTTAGCATGGGTTTGCATGTTCGGTGATTGGGTGATCTTATTTTCACAGCGGTCCAAGCTGCTACGGCCAGCAGAAGTCGTGAAAAAGAATCTTGGAATTCTTGCTGCTCTGAGTAGTTCCTCAAAGGAAGAAAAGCATGGGGTTGCGGAATGAATTTATTTCAATCTTCTTTCACCTTTTGTTCCGTTTTCAGTTTCAAAATACTTGCACGATTTTCTGTTTCAGAGATTTTACTTCGCAATAGTATTTTAATTTCTTTAACTCCTGTGCATTTCTCCCAAGGCCATATTTATTGATAATAGTACATGTGTTTCTAAAGACGAATGTATTAATTCTTTGCAATACATAGTAGTATCGCTCTAGTTATTTTGTAGTAAATTCCCAAATTATACTTGCGTAAGTTGTATTAATTTTTGCAATATTCGCCAGTATTCTGTAGTTGAATCCCACACTGAAATGTACTGTATTTACAAATCTGCAATTACACCTGGACAATTTTAAATAAATTACAATTTATTACACATTCTTTGCATAGATTGATTAAAGCACTGTTATTACAAAAAAATGGATTAATTAAAAGCAGTAACATTAGGTTTCAACTTTTAGAGATTACACGAGTTAATAAGTGCGCCAAAAATAAAGAAAAAAATGATTAAATAGCTGCAAATTTTGGACAATTTGAACGCGATTACGTTTTATCAGTGTTCTTATCTCGTCAATTTAATAAGCCCGATGGCAGACGAAGTGACGCCCAATGCACCAACCACCGCGGGACTTAATCTTCCGCACCACAGTTGCTGTCCAGGCAACCAATGCACAGCCATACCAAGGTTGGATGCGTTTTCAACGAAATTCAACGCTTCGGTTTTTAAACTCGATTTAAATGTTTTCGAGTCGAGTTTAGAAGATCTAGAAAAAATATATTTCATCTGGTTATTTCCTTGATGGTACATTTAATGTCTATTGAAATGTTAAGGGTTATTTCTGAAACTTAAGTATACACATATTAAAAAAAATGATTGTTTCTAAATCTTATTTAGCCTAAAAATCAAAACCAAGGTTTTCTGGGTATTCCCCTTGCCCTATACCACTTTAATTAGTCCAACATGTTAGTCTGGCAGTTTAGTGCGACGCCTTTTAACCAAAAGGTTGTAGGTTTAAAACTGGTCGGTAGCTAGCGGTTGTGTCCTTGGGCAAGCCACTTAACGGACATTGCCCAATTCCAGCAGATTAATGGGTTCTACCAAATTGATGGAACAGGTTTATCATACACAACACAGTGCAATAGCTCTGTTACCCCAATGGTGGCCGTGAGGTGATCTGACGATGCCTGTGTATTAACGCCTTTGTTTTCCCATTTACTCAGATAAACATGGATATTCTATCGTAAACACTTTACTGCACCTCAGTGGTAGAACTGGTTAATAAATACGGAAATAATAAAACATAACAAAATGTAGTTTTACCCTCTTTGTGAGCGTTGTTTGAACAACTTAACAACTCTCCAGATTATACTGCAACAAAACATTGTATGGTTACTATGCCGGCCGAGTAGCTTTGTATGTTAGTGTGTTGCCTCTCAGTTAAAAGGTTGTGGGTTCAAAACTGTTCCTTAGTTGGCTAAGTGGACATTATTTTAACTTAGTAGGTTAATGTGTTATACTAAAAAAAAAGAAATAAAATAAATGTTTATAAAAAAATTACACCATAACACTAAGCCTCAAAGAAAAGTATGCGGTAAATTATTTAAACCTAGTAGGTTAAAGTATTATAGTAAAACTCAAGAAAGTATTAATCATACATAACACATTGCATTTACTTCAGTAACCCAAGGAATGAGCATTAGGTAACCTGATGATTGCCTGTGTGATAGCAGCCATTAGCTTTTTCAATCACAGAACATAAATATCCTGTAACTTTTCTGCAAACATCATTTGGTTTTTAGACTGATAAGTTTAATCCAGGAAATATAGGTGGTCAGGAATGTAGAGAGAGTGTTATATTATAACCCTTTATCGGTATTTTTATTTACCACATGAAATGGTGCTGTGCATGGTTCAGACATTACATACGATTATCTTGAACTTTTTTATACACTGGGTTTGAGCAACATGTGTTAAGTGTTACAGGAAAAGACGGCAAAAATAACAGTCGTTAAAACACGTAATTTAGTCAGAGTTGGTTTTGAATGATCCTTCATGGACCAACATGTTACTGCAACATCCAGTTTACCCAAAATAAATGTACTTTTACTATTTGAAAAGGTTACGAAAATTATATTTTAAGGGTAGGCCTACCCCAAAAAATTTAGGAAAGTAATAACTTGAAGAAAAACTAAAAACACTTTAAAATTTCAGTCTTAATGCTTCATCCACACATTTGCCTTCCAACCAACAACAAATTCCCCAAACCTCATAATGTTAATAAGTAATGAAGATATCCATGTGCATAGACTGGCTAGCGCCCAAGGTGCAGATGATATTGATATCAAACCCTTATCAGCTGCCCATGCAATGTGTTCAATGGGAAAGAACATTTGGTTCACAAAGTTGCTCATTAGTTTGAATATCCTTTGAATGGTGTCATTCTCCTGTGGGTTGTAATTAAGGTGATTATCATCAGATCAAAGAAAGGGTTTTTAACACATGGAAAGTCAAATTAACTGGTACCACCATTCTAACCGGTCGGACAATTATATTAACAGTACCCTCCAGACTAACCGGTAGAACAATTATAATGACTAGGATAGAGAAAAATTGGATGTTCGTGTTTATCCTTGTGAATGGGGTAAATGAAGGGGCGTTAACACACAGGCAATCATCTCACTCCACGCCCAACGGTGGGTTACTGGAGTTCCAGTGTGTTGTATGATTAAAACATTCATTCAGTTTTTTGTAGAATCAATTAGTTCATTGGGATCGGGCAATGTCTGCAAAATGCCATGCCCGAGAACACACCAAACTGCTGCAACCAATCGGCTAAAAGGCGATGCCTTAATTCAGCTAATCAGCAGTTTTCCTTCTTCCCTTCTTTTAGTGTTGGCCATCATGGGCCATCAAACTTTCTACCCAATTTTTTGACAGAGCTAATAGAACAGTAAAATTCTTCACTTTAAAAATTCACAATAACCCTTAAAATATAAGCAAAAAATAAGAAAAACAACTTGCTTTCTTTCCTAATCCATAACCCATTGACACAGCCAACATAGAAAGATCATCGAAAAGTCGAAGTATCATCCTGCACCCGTTCAGCTCCATGCTTATCTTCATCAGCCGCTGGGAAAGCTGAGAGTTGCTGGTCAGTCCACCGACCATCACCGACGCGAAACTTGTGGTTCGGATTATTTTATCTCGTCCACGATACGACTCGAGCAGTTTAACAACATTTCCGAAGCTTGCCATTATGTCTTATACAAGTGAATAATAATAATCTAAAAAATGGAAAAAAAAATTTTAAATTCGTAATGACAAAAAAAATCAATTACAGTAATGTACACCAAAGAATCATCGAATTAGCTGCACTCTTTGTTCCATTGGAATCAATTAAACTAATTAAATTAAGAGGGACAGGATAGGATAGTCATGCTTATCCTCATAATTTGGAAAACCAAGGGGGTTAACACCCGTGCAATCGTCAGATTACTTTGCGCCCACGGTCGGGTTACCAGAGCTATTGCATTGTGTTGTGTATGATTTACATGTTTCTTAAATTTGGTAGAACCCATTAAACCAGGGGTGGGCAGCTTTTCTAGTTGGCGGGCCAGATGTGGAAAAATTAAGTTCTTGGTGGGCCGGATTATTAGATAAATAATATTCAATAACTTAACCACATACTTATTCACTAAATTATTGCCACAGTTTCCATGTGCTAACACAATTGTTTGTTCACAAAGGCAATTGTTTATTTCACCAGCTCGCAATAACAGTGCGGTAAGAGTAGAGCGATAGCCAACTTTTAGGAATGATACGTCGAACTACATTAGTGTGTGGTTGGATACAGACAGCGGGCCGAACCAGGGCCACGTTACAGGTTATTGTTAGATACAGTCTGGGGGCCGGTCGGAATCCCTTCACGGGCCGGACCATGTTGCCCACCCCTGCATTGAACCCTAGTCTCTTGCCCAAGGACACAACCGACTAACTAGCGACAAGTTTCGAACCTTAAACCTTTCGGTTGAAAGGTGTCGCACTAAACCACCAGAATAACCAGTCGGAAGGAAACTAAAAGGAGTTAATGAGGGTACTTTCAAGTTAGTTAACGAAGCAATTGGCATAATGTAGCACACACAAAAAAAATAAAAATAAATACATGAAAACTAAAGATTAACAAAATCACAAATTTAAGAATGCAGCTATAATCCAATTACTGGCTGCAAAACTTACGCAAATACTGTTGTGCATTCAATACACTTTAACCTGAGCTACCGAGGTAAGCTGTGGAAATGTATATATCGACGTCGATTTCATTTTAGGTCATTTTTATAACCCGTTTGAAATACATAATTTGTACATCAAACCCGGTAGAATTTTAAATAGTTAAGCAATTTACGGCAAAAATAGCATCGGTAACGTTAAAGCAGAGTCTGTGGTGTATGCGGTGTAAGTTTTCAAATTATGTCTGTGCAACTCGGGTAAACTTTGAATGTTTGTAGCCTACTTGGGGAATTTTACATTTTTCGAACCTTGAATCCTTAATGCGCTTTTTATGAAGACTGTTTTATAGTACAGAACTCCTTATGTTTATTGGTCGCGTTAACTATTTGTCCACATGGCCGTACTCTTTTGAGCATTCACCAAAGATAGGATATTCATTATTATCCAAGTGAAACAATACAACAGGGGCGGTATTACACGAGCAATCGTTGAGATACATAGCGATTACGTGAAGATCGTTATCAAACAGGAAATTGTCATAATACCAACACTAACCGTCGGGGCCTATTGAAATGTGCTGTGTAGGGGCCCCGTTCCTCCAAGTTTTGGTAAAACCGATTAATCCACCATGTTCCGGCGATCTACCAATAACTAATTAACGATTTCGAATCTAGAATCCTGGGTGAAACGCAACCCAATAACCAACCAAGCTATTGGATCGCACCAAAGGGTAAACGAACACTACTGTCTTGGTCAACATGGTTCGGGCGATGTTCGCTCATTACTTGTCTGAAAATATGGGTCAAACTACCCAGAGTAAAGAATACAAAAAAAAACATTAAAACAGTTTTTATTTAGCTTACTAAACCACATGGCTTAGGAAAACAAACGTTGCTGATGCCCATAGTACACAGAGACCTAAGCCACATAATCGCGGTTGTTTTGAACCCAGAACCTGGGAACCCAAAGATGTTCGGTGTGTTAAACAAAAAATTTTCCGTGCTATAACACAGCATGCGCGTTTTACATCAGGGAGTAATATGAGTCATTTCTATATTAAGTAAAGTAGAAGTGTCGTCAATTCGCCACGGAGTCTATTAAAACAAAGCATTGGACAGGATACGGCACAGAAAAGGATGCGTGGTAGGACAATTAAATTATTTTAACGTCGATGGCGTGGTGAAATATCACTTCCCTTTTATATAGTCATGTCAGGGGGCGTTTATGAAATCAAAACAATTAACTCATCATCTTCACCGGTATAATTATTTAATGTCTGTGCAATCTACATTGCGGCAGCATCTAGCCTACAGGTTTACAAAAACCACAAAGACTTAAAAGCAAGAGATGGTTTTTAGATGTTATGTTTTTACCTTTTGAGCCACACTTCAGTTAGCCTACACTCTTTCCAAATGGTCACGATTAATAGATAACTTATTTTCAAGACCTTAAAAATTATTGTATGTATATTGTGCGTTACCTTTGTAATGTTGTGATTAAGTTTTGCAGTCGCGTCTGATTATATCGACATGAGTTACCGACGCTTATTCAGTCGGCTTTTCGCTTTGGTTCCGCGAGTATGTTGAACAGGATATACATCATGGGTGGGCAACTTTAGTCAGTGGGACAAATGTGGAAAAAGGAAGTTCCTGGTGGGCCGGATTATTACATAATTAGTATTCAATATCTTAATTACATGGTATGGTTATATACAGTATGGGACCGGTCAAAAATCCCTTCACGGGCTGGACTCGGTCCGCGGGTCGTATGTTGCCCATGCCTGGACTACATGTTAGGAGGGCCTCGTTGTTATATTTCCATACCATATTCTTACAGCTAAATAAGAGGGCATTGATGTGTAGCGAATAACGCCGAACACCAATAACGACCATTATTTCAGCTGTGAACAAATTTAACATTAAATTATTTGCAATGTGACAACTAGTTACGATCATCCCAATCTTTTCTACCGTTCATAACGAGCCCATATGGAATGAAAACAAAAGTTTCGATTTTCACTTTGGTGCGCGATTGGTTTGATGAATTCTCGTATTGTTATGCGTCTCTCAGTTTCGTAGCGTCACTTCCGTTCAAATATAAAAGATTTCCCGCGGGACCTGATATAAAAAAAGGCAAATGCTATATTAAGCGTTATATGTTAGTTGAGACTATTTAGTATTTGTACCGATTTGCTTCTTGGTAAGGTTGGATTGTAAATGACCGTGCAGTGGCGTTTAAGACAGGTATATTTTTCGACCCGATTAGTTCTAGGTGTTAAATTATACTTCTATAACACGTATATTTAAGGGTGTGTATTAAAAACGCTTTTCATAAATACAAAGCGTATTTTGGTGTTAATGTAATTTAAAAACGATAAAATTGTTTGTCTTTTAAAGTTCAGTTATGCAGTTAGAAATTCATTATTTATTCAATCTTTTAAATACATAATTATATTTTATAACCATGACTATAAGGTTAGTCTTTTTTAATTGATTAAAATGATAGCGACTTTTTATGTTATAATGAGTTGTTTTTTTGGTCCACCACTGTATTGATTATGGTTTATTTGGTTGTTTTTATCATCTAGTCGCTTTATCCCGACTATACCCTCTTTGTATAAATCCAAGTAATTATTCTGGCAAACACTTTTTTGTGTTTTTTTGGGGAAATTCTACACCTTAATCGCTTGTTCGCTTTCTACATTGATATACTGTGTAAAGTCGGTCGCACACTCCATCTGCCAATCTGCCACACGACATTTTCTCTGATGGTCAAACGTGCTGTGCTTAACCTTAGTTTAGTTTATTCATTTTTTGTCCCAGTATTAAAAATGGCAAAGGAATCAAATCACGACACAGGAACAAGAAGAGACGGCAAAATGAACAGTCGTTAAAAAACGTCATTAAAAAGGGATATCATTTAATAAATAGAGCGGACGCGACCGCCAAACATAAGCGAAATGACAATAATAAGCAAACAATATTTAATTAAGACCAAACAATATAGAACCCTGAAGAAGAGTGTGTGGTAAAGCGCGACCAGTACGGAGAGGGCCGGTTTTAGAAGGTGTCGCCCGAAAGCGTGGACCTAGGAGACAAATTTTAAGAGTAGGCCTAATCTTGTATAGGTATTCAATCCAAAAAACAGAAAACATATTTGTGTGGGTCGTTCTTCTCTATAGAGAAAATATAGTTGTTCTATACAACAACAATAAGCCTAATACATTTTTGTGACGTCCTTATTTCGGAGAGATATTGTTTGTTTTGTAGAAGCTTTTCTTACCTGATTTCTACAAACAACTGATTCTACCAATATATACCGCGTTGCTCAAACATTGGCCGCGATAGGAAAGTCCCCGCCTTTGGACAGCGTCACTGACCCACATTTCCTTTTCTTCAAATCCCATAACAAAAGGTTGATTCTGAACGTAAAGTTATTCATTGGAGTTATTGAATGTCTATTATTTTCCCCGACTTAAAAGCTCTGCTGAGCAGTTATACCTTAAATAGCTTACTAACGGAGGGCTGAAGATGGCGAGTTGACTATAGGCAAGAACCGTCTTTACAAAAAAACGTATTTCTTAAACTTAAGCTGATTAGTTTGGTTTATTTATTGCTTCTTTACTACCTTTTAGGACGATGATATAATTATTATTAGTTAACAAAGGTTAGGATAAATCACCAAAATTACAGTACTTAAAACACGCTAGTAAAAACGCAAGGTATGACGAACAAAAAAACGTATTTTTTTAAACTTAAACAGATCTGGGTATACTATCGATTCTTGTTTGTATCTAAATAATATATTTGAATCGGAAATTTTAAGGGTGGGAAGTTAACTATAAGATGAGTATGTATAAGAAGCTTTATTAGTGACCTGTACGTGTAGATAGCCTAGATTAGATAAACTGGGAACAAAAATGAACGGAATGCAATTAAGCTATCAGAATGTCAAAGAACTTAACATATTTTATACAGAAATCACGAACTAAAGTCACTACAGTGGAAAATGTTCACAAAAACACAACTCGAGAGTAAAATCAGTAAATTTGTGTATGTTATAAGATAAAACGTTATCTTGTTTAGCTATAGAACGGATTTTCAAATTGTAAAATAAACAGCAAAAAAATGAAATCTTGTTTCCTCTTTGGAATGGTTGTGGCAGTATTGGCCCCCACAGTGATATCTCTGCAATGTTTGACCGGATATGACATCACCGCTTCAGCCGCGACCGTCTTTCCTGTAGGAAAGTATTCGACCATGACGAATTGCTCGGCGGAAAACGACGCCTGTGTCCGGATAACTGCTACTGGTAACATGCTTGGATGTAAGTTTCCGTTTTGGGTTTCCGTTTAAACTTAATTATTCCGGTGGTTTGGGTATGCACATCAAAGCAACTTAAACTCCAGTATTCACCAAAATATTGGCTCTGACACCCCACTAAGCTATTCTGTATTGAAATCGCACTTTGCAGCGTTAATCGGGCGTTTTCACAAGGCCATATAACGATAACATTTCGCTCACCCAGTATTTTCTTTGCTTTGGCATATTATGAGTTGTTAATCTATTTAATTGGTATGAATTGCGAAGTAGCTTTTTATGTGCTTTAGTCGCCGAAGTAAGATTTCGCGCAATAACAAGGCGGACATTATATGTCCATGCCCCCAGTAGTGTGTTGCTCCATGTCATGCATGAGTAACACACGACCCGCGTGCCGAATCATCCGGCCCTTGAAAGAATTTTGACCGGCCTGTAGACTGCAGTACCTTTTAAATACTACAGAATCGCTTGGACCGCTTGGATCTCATGGAGCGCTTGAATCGCTTGGAGAGCTTGGGTCGCTTATTATAATTCATAATTACAAAAGCCATGATATTAATGTTAGTGTTGGGGTTAAAGTTTAATTTTTCTACTGAACTGCGACCATAGAGAAGTTGCCCACCCCTGCTCTATGTAAAATATTTTTGTAGTTTAACATCTTCAAATTATTCTTTGTCTTTACTTTAGTTTCGGTAACTGGACTCGGGTACTTGTGCGCTCCAAGGTCCAATTGTACCTTTCTGTCCGGACAATGTTCGGCAAACGCCCAGAACATCCTTAACACCCAAGCAACAATAACGTAAGTATGCTGAATAGGAATTACCCATGGTTACTTGTAATAAAAATAACTTTAGTAATCGTTTATCTTGAGTAGCTGCAGACCAGTGACATGATAAGCCATTTATGTTTATCCCCGTGAATGGGAAATGCAACCTACGTTCTCACGTCTTACCCCGTGCTCACCGTCGGGTTACCAGAGCGATTGCAGTGTGTAGTGTATGGTTGAGATGTTCCTTCAATTTCGTAGAACCCATTGATCTACCTGATTCAGCTTATGTCGTATAATTGCTTTCCCGAAAGACCGAATCAACTAGCAAGCGACTAGTTTTGAATCTGCAACCCTTAGGGTGATAGACCACGAACTAACCCACTAAGCTAACCGCTCAAAATAAATTTAATAAACGGAAATGCACATGATAAGATGATGTATTTATGTTATGCCATCTGTATGGGTAAACGCAAGGGGGTATATCACACGGTTAATCGCCAGATTACCTCGTTTTCACAGTATAGCAATTATAGTAGGTTAGGTATTTCAGGCAACGTAAAACGTTCCTACACAAACGGTAGTAATTCCCCAATTATGTTTAACGATGTTCCTTCAGCTGTTTGTGGCCATGGAGTAAAAGGACGATTTTCCCGTTTTACTATTCCACGTACAATCCCTTTTATTTATACACATCATGTTTCCTAGGAGCTGTCAACTTAAATGTTGCTTCACCGACAACTGCAACGCTCAGCCGATAGGTGGTGGTAGTGAGACAAACATTCTTCGTTCCGCAACAGTGATGTTGGCTGCTGTGTGTCACGTGATATTCTGGGCATCCACCTTTAGCGACATCTAGTTTTATGAAGCTTGCCCCCATAATCGCTATCAGAATTCCATATTTGGATTTAGTATAACTCTCATTATAATTATTAAGATAAGCCAAGTACACCTTGTAGTTTCATTAACTAATTATTTTTTGGCTAAGATGGCGACAGTTAACTAAAACGTCTGCAAAATGCACATTTATTCAATTTAGTAAATACGGTTCACAGAAAACGTAAATACATCAGTAGCGGCACAATATCTTGTCCTTTCTTGACCTGCAACATTCTTATCGTATAGGAGTTGCAATGTAGTCTTAAGATTAGTTTAGTTTACATTTGTTTCTTTTTTGTTTCCACAATGAAATCAGAAAACAGGGCCTTTAATAAAAATTTGAAAAACGGGGAAAAACGACAATCGTTAGAACACGTCTAAAAAAGCAATAAATTGTTATCCCTCCCCCCAAAAAAAATAAATAAATAAAAAAATGTTTATAAAAAATACACTAATAAGCCAGTTAACGGTCACTGAGCAAGATTTGATAACTTTTTACATCAAATCCAGCCTGAGGAGGGTTGCTAACAGGAATTGAGTCTTCTTTTTATCGTTTTTTTTATAATTTAACCTGATTTTGATAAAATTTAACAGAACTTGGAATATAGTTGATGGTTATCGCTGGCAAAAAATAAAAAGCCACGTTTTAACAAAATAATAGAATGAAAACGCATGACTTTAAACCGATTAAAATGGGGACCTAATAATTTAGGCCAACTATAAGCCTTTTATATGTAATTTATATCTTAAGGAAATTTAAATTACTTGGTTAGAAGATTAATGAAATGTTTCTTGACCGACATTATTTAAAAAATTGGTGGTGTCAAGGCAATTAAGCCAGAGATATTTATGTGTTTTTACCGAGCAAATTTTCAAACTCGTAATATTCGGCTACAACATCCGTTTTCAAATGAAATATTGTTTAAATCGGCGAACTGAATCTTGACTCTCCAGGCATCGTATAAACAGCGCCCAGCTTTTGAAACTAAATCCATATAAAGGGCACAATCATACAAAAGAGCATTACAATGAACAGAATAATACGATTGTCCATTGTGAACCCTTTGTTTGAGAATAATTCTCACATCTACTGTTGCATCACAGAACCCCGTTTTAATTCAGTACATTCTTGGTAACAACAAATTTACAATAGTAGCGGCGTACAATATACTTGTAAGAGGCTTTTCCTATCATAGCTTGGCACTCAGTGTATTACCAGTATTGGAATTGATATTCGATCTGGTAATGGCGTGTGCCAATCTGTAGTAACATTCCCCAATCTAACAATCTTAAATGTTATTTTTCTGTGCTATACACTTAAATATTTTTGATATGATTATGTTTCATACTCAATATGCGTTTCTACAGGGTTGCTATTGAATGGTAATGGTGTGTATAAATCGATTGCAACTTACCCTACAACCACACGAGCACACGACCCTGCCGTTAAGTAGTATATACAGTTTATTTATATGGCCCGCCTTTTAATGTTATTTTAGGCCAACAGCACAAGAAACAATGTAAGAAGTAAGATTGGGTAGGACACCTCATTTGAGACATATTGTTTGTTTAGTAGTTGTCTGCCTTCATTTCAATTTCAATAAAAAAATGCTGTCTTTGTCAATATCGGTCGTTTGATCTTAAATAGGTAACACAATACCCAGAAACAATAATCGTCTTTGTTAAGAAGAATGAATCTAATTATCTGTAAACTCAAATTACCAACAACAATAGAATAACAAAGGTTGCTATGATGCTAAGGATTTTTACACAATTAATTCCATTGCTTAGCAAGTCCGCAGCTTAAATAGCTAACATCACAGGTGCAGAAGATACTAGAGTTGAAGACAGGAATCATCTTTGTTAGAGGATTAGTTTATTACGTTTTCGCTTTTAAAAAAACTACAGCTTAAAAATAAATCTAAAATACAAAAAAAAGAAAAGGAAAGTAAAACCTTCATAGAAACCGTATATTTGTTAAAAGTAAACTGATCTTGGTAATTTTAGGATTCTGGCATGTATCTGATTTATGTGTTCGAACATAAACTAAAAGAAAAAATAAGATTAAAAGAAACCGAAGTTTTAAAACACAATCTTTTTATGCAACCCGCATAAAATAATTTACATTTTTATATTATTTATTTAAATATTATTTACCAAATTTAATTGTCACAATAGCCAGAGTAAAAATATGTTAACTAGTCACAGAAAGGAATATTAAGAGTTAAAAATAAAAAGGAGGGTACAAAATAAAAATTAAAATAAATACAAAAGAATATATATGTTTTTAAAATCACAGTCAGGCGCATTGTTATAAGATTGGTTTTATTGGTTTTATCAATTATCAGATATATCATAAGTCCAAAGAAATATTGATATCTTTTTGTATTTTTACTCGAAAAAAATTATTTTAAAAGCTTAATCGCCCACTCGCTTCCCTTAATATAAACGTGAAATTCGCTCAAACCATACCGCCACGCGACCTCTTAATGGGGATAAGGTGCGTGTGACGCTTAGCTAAATTAAACAAATTTTAAGAATGATCATTGTGTATAGGGATTAATCTAAAACGGAAACAATTGTCTGGACAGTTCGCTTGAACTGCGAATAAAAACTTCTCCTGACAGTACCGCGTTGTTTAAACATTGGCCACAATGTATAGGAAAGTCCCGACTTTTTCATTTCCTTAGCTTCAAATTCCCTAACAAAAGGGCGAGTCTGAACATAAGATTTTCATTGAATAAAAATAAAACAAAATACTTAAAGTAGGACTTTGTTTTACGTTATATTATCTTGTTGAGTGTTACTTTATCGTTTTCAAAGTGTTACGTTATCTTGTTAAGCTACAGAACTGATTTTCAAATTGTAAAAAAAAAGAAAAAATGAAATCTTTTATCCTGTTTGGAATGGTTTTGGCAGTATTGGCCCCCACAGCAATATCTATACAATGTTTGACCGGACATGACATCACCGCTTCAGCCGCGGTTACCTTTCCTGTAGGAAACTTCTCGACCATGATGAATTGCTCGGCGGGAAACGACGCCTGTGTCCGGGCAACGGCTACTGGTCACATGTTGGGATGTAAGTTTCCGTTTTTGCTCGATTGATGTTGAAACAAGTTAAAACAAGCAGGTGGCCAGCTCATAAGCATCAAAGCAACGGTATGAATTCGAGTCTTCCCCAAAATGTTAACTCGGACAAACCCACTTGGCTATACCGTATTAAAATCGGGGTTGCAGCGTTAATCGGGCATTTCCACACACCCAAACAAAGATAACATTTCCAAAACGCGGTATTTACCGGCATGCGGTCAAAATCAGCTATCATTTAGTTAGTTATTTGTTCCGGATTTCGGAGTGACTTTTAAGGCGTTAAGTTACTCGCCGAAGTAATATTTCGCATAACATAAGGCGGACATATAACATAGAGTTGTCCATGCCCCCAGTAGTGTGTTGCTCTATGTTAAGTATTTTTTGTAGTTTAACATCTTCAAATAATTGGTTTGTCTTTACTTCAGTTTCGGTAAGTGGAATCGGGTACTTGTGCGCTGCAAGGGCGAATTGTACCCTTCTGGCCACACAATGTTCAGTCCTCGCCCAGAACATCATCAACGCCCAAGCAACAATAACGTAAGCTTTCTAAACACATCAGGAATGTTTGCTTGGTACAACTTAAGTTATTGTTATAACATCTTTAGTAGCTGTTGATTAGTGAAATGATTAACCATTCATGTTTATCTCCGTGAATGGGAAACCGCAACGGGCGTTATATTATCATACCTCGTGCCGTCGAGTTACCATAGCTATTGCAGTGTGTTGTGTGTGGTTGAGACATAATTATACGTTTCACAAAATCTTACTCGGTTCAGGTGACGTGAAAAGTCTAATAACTGAAACAAACTGTAATAATTTCTCATCGTATTTAAAACACTGCACGATGTTCGTATACCCATTGGCCATGTAGTAAAACTACGATTTTAGCGTTTTCCTATTCAACGTACAATCCCTTCTGATTCTACGCAATATGTTTCCCAGGAGTTGTCAAGCCTTGTGTTGCTTCACCGACAACTGCAACGCTCAGCCGATAAATGGTGTTGGTGAGACAAACATTCTTCGCTCCGCAACAGTGATGTTGGCTGCCGTGTGTCACGTGCTATTCTGGGGATCCACCTTCAGCGTCATGTAGTTTTATGAAGCCTTACCTTATAATTGCCTTTACAATTCTATATTTTGGATTTCTCATATTATTATTATATATACTTTAATTTTAACATTGCACAGATAATGGCAAATAGCGGATGCTACATATTCACGTTTGTTCACTTTATTTAATACGACCCCCGACGAGTGTAAATAAAAAAAATTGAATTAATAAAAAAAGAGGTCATAACGACTTTGTGTTGTCATATATACCATATATACACTTTACCTTGTTCCAACATAATTTCAACACCAGACCATTTCGGGCCCCAAGTTTATGGTGAATATTTCAGCTGGCCACACATCTTTCTAACAAACTATATTTCATTTTTAATTTAGATTGCTTCATCTTCGTCAGTTACTGCCCAGCAGTAGTTTGTTGTAATCTATTGTTTGAGATTTCTATAATAGAATATTCATGATTATCTCCTTAAATGTGAAATTCACCAGCGAGGAAGGCTATCGCTCGGGTTATTGGAGCTATTGCAGTGTGTTATATATGATTAAAACTAACCCATTTAGCCTTCTTGGCGAATAACGTTAAACATTTCAAAGATTTTTATTAGAATAGAATGCGTGATGAGTTAGATCGCATGTCAGCATATCACAGAGGCGACACGCCACTTTTTCGGAGGCGACACGCCACTTTTTTCTAGGCAATACCTCACTATGTATTATAGTTAAGTAAATTTCTTTTATTCTCCTCTTAGTTGGACTTATGATTAAATGTGAGCGAGATAGCAACTCTTTTTTTATAATCTGAAGTCAATTTTCATATTTATTTGTCCATGGCAAGCACTTTTCACCCCTATGATACATAATTGTAAATGTAAAATTTGTTTAAAGGGGTGAATGTACAAGATAGATGCCTTGGAGTTCTATTGGACAACATAATACTTCTTTATTATTGTTATATAAAAGAGGCACATGTCCCTGTTGCTGTTTCCTGCTATAATGCACGTAATAAGAAAGTGTTGCAATCTTTATATTAAGAATGGTTTGTGGTAAATAGGGACCCTCTTAAAAGCTCCAGGTGTACAAAACCATACTTTGGTGAAGGCTTATAACACTATTTTATTGAAAAACGCACGGGTCGTTTGAATATGTTTAATCGTTAAATTACCTCCGATCAACGTCCACAAAACCTACTATTTTGGGGGGACTATTCTGTCGAGTCACAATGGGAGGCAAAGCAGAATTTGCTTAATATATATTATTTTATTGCGCATATTTTCAGCATTGGTATAACAAGATAATAAAAAGTGACTAACTTAGTTTCGTCGACAATTCGTTTAAAATACACCTTGAATTTTGTTAAAAATCTTGTACTTTTTCTATGCAGGTGTTTAGAACTTCAAACTTCTCGTTAGACTAGTTAGCCTTCAGTCGCATAAAATGGTTTAATGGGTTAACGGGTTTTTAACCAAAAGGAAAGATAGTAATAGATATTCAATTTTATTTCTGAATATTGAAAGTCCATGGACTTTGTAGGTGAGCTTTCTTCATTACCAATTGCATTTATAGCAGTGGTTCTCAAACTTTTTAGAGTTGGGACCCACTATTAATTACCACAATTTATGGCGACCCACTTAACTTTATATATAGTTGTTGTTAGTTTCTAGGTTACGCTATCGTTGCAAAGGAACACACTTCTGGAATCAAGCCACGATTCAAGATTGTGTGATGTCACAATTATGATAATTACGACTTGATTTTTGTATAGGAAATAGCCGTATAGTTAATCAGAGCTTTCTATAACTTTTCACGACCCACTAAGATTCCTTTGGTCGCGACCCATAGTTTGAGAAACGTCGCGACCCATAGTTTGAGAAACGCTGTCTGTAGACTTATTCAGTTCTTTTGGTGCATTTACTACTATTTGATATTATATACTCGATTTTTTTGGTATTTTTTAATATTAATTACTTTTATTTGGTATTACTGTAGTTTAAAATGATCTGTTTAAATGTAGTGGATTTGTTTCCTTGTAATTTTAAAACCTCTTTACTAAGACTGTTTTTGAGTAAAAATTGGCCATGAATCGGTCATGTTAAATAATCGGCGACACGACAATTTAAATTTAATAGATTCTAGGCCCAAAATATACAGTGTGTTTTTAATATTTAATTTTAAAGCAAAACAAATTTTGGGTTTGATTTGAAATTTACAAGTTTAAAATTGTAATTGTGTCATTTCAAGTGGACTAAAGTATATGGTGAATTTTCTAATTGTCGCCTAAAGTTGTCTGAAAGCCCTTTAATCAAGTAAAATATCAAACTCGACGACACCGATGTATGTACCAGCTTGAAGTTATTTCCAAAACGGAATACTTCATGGCTGAAAATTCTTGGTTGGCGAACTTCGTAATTATTTTGCCTTTCGAATTAGTGTTCAATGATTTGTTTTGTCTTTGGGGATCCAGCCTCTGTATCTAATGCATGTTTATTTAAAGTTTTGTGGTTTCAAGAAATTGTAGTTTAAACTACCAATTATTTACATCAATAAGTATGAAAATTAAAAGTTAGAAGTCGAATGGTTAAACCGACGAATTCGATGTTTATAGCAAATTGGCCTTAAACGACAAGCTTAGTAAAAACTTGGGTCGGTAAAATTAAGCACAAAAAAATTACATATTGTTACATAGAACATATCTAGAATAATGGATTCATCAATGTAACAATTAAATGTTCTTATTTTATCTTAATGCTGTGTGTTAAACATATATTAGCCGGGTAAGCTGTTGTGTAAAAGTAATTACCTTCCAGGGGAATTCCCCTGGGTATATTACCAACAATTTTAATTTCTGCATATCTAGACCATGTTGTCTAACAAATAACAAAGTTTTATTGTAATTCCATTACTCCTTCTGGTAGATGTCGGTGCCACAACCCATGCCTGTCACAATCATGATTTGAAAACAAAATCTTATTTTTAGGGTATTTCCCTATGTAATTTTTTAAATTCTTTTAAGTGTTATATCATTGGCTAATGCACTTACAGTTTACCAAATTTAAATGAAATTGGAGTAGCCGTTTATGCGCTCTGCCCAAAAACGCTCTTTTTTAAATAAAAATACCGTTTTGGTTTTTCACCTACCAGGGGAATTCCCTTGAGTATATTACCAATAATATTGGTTTCTGCATATCTAGACCATGTTGTCTAACAAATGACAAAGTTTTATTGTAATTCCATTACTCCTTCTGGTAGATGTCGGTGCCACAACCAATGCCTGCCACAATCATGATTTGAAAACAAAATCTTATTTTTAGGGTATTTCCCTGGGTAATTATTTTAATTCTTGTAAATGGTATATCAGTGGCTGATGCCCTTACAGTTCACCAAATTTAATTAAAATTGGATTAGCCGTTCAAGCGCTATGCCCAAGAAAGCTATTTTTTTAAAAAAAGATACCGTTTTGGTTTTTCACCTCCCAGGGGAATTCCCCTAAGTATATTCCGCAAAATTTTGATCCGTGCACATCTAGACCATGTGATCTAACACACGACAAAGTTTTATTGCGATTCCATTACCCTTCTGGTAGATGTCGTTGCCACAAGCCATGCCTGTCAAGCGTTTGACGAAAAAAAAAAGAAAAAAAAAAGAAAAAAAAACGGACAAAAACAATATGTGTCCCATTTTTCCAAATGGGACCCATAAAAACACATGGCCCAAGTCAATTTAACTATGGAAAATACTGCAACCAGTCACTTCAAAAACTCCCAAATCTTTCTAAGGCCCAAATCTTACACAAGGTACAAATATTGCGCAAAACTATAACAATAGGCATTTTTACGTCTAATAGCCTCATTTATAGTATTACTCCCCAGTGTATACGCAAGATAGGATAGGATAGGATATAGGATATTTATTTTTATCCCCGTGAATGGGAAAACCAAGGGGGTTGTCACACGGGCAATCGTCAGATCACCTTGCGCCCATCGTCGGGTTACCGGAGCTTTTGCAGTGTGTTGTATATGATAGACACGTTACTTCAATTTGGTAGAACCCATTAATCCGCTGGGTTCAGGCAATGTCCGTAAAGTGCCTTGCCCAAGGCCACAACCGACTAGCGAGCGATTAATTTCGCACCTGCAACCTTTCGATTGAAAGGCGACGCACTTAACCGTTAGACCAGTGTTTGCCAACCCGAGTCCGCGGTCTCAAATGAGTCCGTGGAAGGTTTAAATGAGTCCGCAAGCACATCAACAGTTTGCAAAACTTTTATTTGTTTTTGATCGTTATAAACAGTAGGGATATGTTTTTATAAACGAGACGTTGTAACTCATGATAATTTTAAGTTTGTAGTAGTGTTTGGTATGCACATAGTCCAGTTACGTTACACTTTTGACTAACGCTAATTGAAAATTGATGCACTTTAAGTCCGCAAAGACTTTCTCTGGTAAAGAAATAGTCCGCGACCAAAACAGGTTGGGAAACGCTGCGTTAGACCAACCGGCCGGACAAATAGAGTGAAGTGCAAAGCATAGGCAGTTAAAGCAATAAAAAATGGATAAAATGTGCAGCGTATTCTAACAGCAGAGATTTACAATATCTGTCCAGCAACATACAGAATGATTTGAAAATCTAAATCAATTCTTTTGTCTCATTCAAACTACGTAAAGAAGCTACGGGCACATTCCATCCATGCTGAGAACCTGAACGCTCTCCTTGAAAAACGTTTGCATCAGCAACGTCTCGTAAATTTACTTTTTGATGAGGTCCAGCTATTAGAAACCTTCAGATATTCAGGTAAGTGGTGAGGTAAGCTTAGAATGGAAGTGATGGCTGAAACCTTAGTGTTTGAGGTAGTCTGTCATTATGGAGGACCAAAATATATCCTGGGTATTCATTTTGTAGCAAAACTAAATGCACATTAGCCGAAAGAGCTTTTATTCAATGCACTTTTGGCTGTTTCAAATGCTGGAGGCACAGTGGTAGCGTGTGTATGTGATAATTGTGCAACAAATGTGTCTGTTTAAAATAAAAGGGTGGTCCCGCGGAAAGATTTTCATGGAGGCCATCAACAGAGACCTTTCTCTAGTATTTGATTACATCCATATCTTTAAAAACTACCGAAACAATTGGTTGGAACACTGTACCCAATAAGGAACTCACACCAAGCATTGTCACGTATTCATCCGGTCGTTTGGTCTAGCGGTTAAGTGCGTCGCCTTTCAATCGAAAGGTTGCAGGTGCGAAAGTGGTCGCTAGCTAGTCGGTTGTGTCCTTGGGCAAAGCACTTTACGGACATTGCTTAAACCCAGCGAAATAATGGGTTCTACCAAATTGCAAAAACGTGTCTATCATATACAACACATTGCAATAGCTCCGGTAACCCGACGATGGGCGCGAGGTGATCTGACGATTGCCCATGTGATAACCCCCTTTGTTTTCCCATTCACGAGGATAAAGATGAATATCCTATCATATCCATAGTCTTATGGCACTTATTCATGGAGCATGTGTGACATTATCTAATACTTTCCTAAAGTCACTTGTGCTTGATAAAACTGACAGGGAGAGAAGCAACTTGGTTGTTTCAGAATACGAGAAAAGTTGTCAAATTAAGTAGGCTACTTTTTGTTACTAGTATAACCATTTTGATAAACTTTTGTGTGTAAGTAACTAAAATATACATGGTAGTAGTAATGTTCATTGCAGAGATCTTGTTTGTTTTATCTAGAAGTGATTTTAGCCCATCAAAAGACACCGAAATCACCTCTCTAGGCCGTCTAGAACTAATTTTAGAGATACACCCAAGTTAAATCTAGCACCCAAGTTCGAAACCCCAAACATGACAATGGGCAGTCCTTTTTTGGAGGAGTCTATGCCAACAACAATAGGCTTAGTTTGATAACAAAGGTTGCTATGATGCTAAGGATTTTTACACAATTAAATCCATTGCTTACCAAGTCCGCAGCTTAAATAGCTAACATAACAGGTGCAGAAGATACTAGAGTTGAAGACATGAATCATCTTAGAGGATTAGTTTATTACGTTTTCGCTTTTCACAATCTACAGCTGAAAAATAAATTTAAAATACCGAAAAAGGGAAAGTGAAACCTTCTTAGAAACCGTATATATGCCTATACTGAGCTTGGTGATTTTAGGTTTTTGGCATGTATTTGATTTATGTGTTTAAACAGAAACTAAAAAAAAAATAAGATTAAAAGAAACCGAAGTTTTTAAACATAATCCTTTCGTGCGACCCGTATAAAATAATTTACATTTTAGTCCAGCACCCAGAAATATTATTTATCAAACTTAAATGTCAAAATAGCTAAAGTAAAAAAATGTTAACTAGTCGCAGAAAGGAATATTAAAAGTTTGTACAAAATAAAAATTGTAATAAATACAATAGAATATGCTTTTAAAGTCTCAGTCAGCCGCATTGTTATAAGATTGTTAAAAAAAACGGAAACAATTGTCTAGACAGTTCGCTTGAACGGCGAATAAAAACTTCTCCTGACAGTACCGCGTTGCTCAAACATTGGCTACAATGTATAGGAAAGTCCCGCCTTTTACATTTTCTTAGCTTCAAATTCCCTAACAAAAGGGCGAGTCTGAACATAAAATTTTCATGGAATAAAAATAAAACAAAATACTTAAAGTAGGACTTTGTTTTACGTTATATTATCTTGTTGAGTGTTACTTTATCGGTTTCTAAGTGTTACGTTATCTTGTTAAGCTACAGAACTGATTTTTAAATTGTAAAAAAAAGAAAAAATGAAATCTTTTATCCTGTTTGGAATGGTTTTGGCAGTATTGGCCCCCACAGCGATATCTATACAATGTTTGACCGGACATGACATCACCGCCTCAGCCGCGACCATCTTTCCCGTAGGAAACTTTTCGACCATGACGAACTGCCCGGCGGGAAACGACGCCTGTGTTCGGGCAACGGCTACTGGTCACATGTTGGGACGTAAGTTTCCGTTTTTGCTCGATTGATGTTAAAACAAGTTAAAACAAGCAGGTGGCCAGCGCCAGCTCATACGCACCAAAGCAATGGCATGAATTCGAGTCTTCCCAAAAATGTTTACTCGTCCAACCCCACTTAGCTATACCATATTAAAATCGGGCTTGCAGCGTTAATCGGGCATTTCCACACACCCAAACAAAGATAACATTTCCAAAACGCGGTATTTATCCTGCATGCGGTCAAAATTAGCTATCATTTAGTTAGTTATTTGTTCCGGATTTCCGAGTGACTTTTAAGGCGTTAGGTTACTCGCCGAAGTAATATTTCGCATTACATAAGGCGGACATATAGGATATAGAGTTTTCCTTGCCCCCAGTAGTGTTTTGCTCTATGTTAAGTATTTTTTGTAGTTTAAAATTTTCAAATAATTGGTTTGTCTTTACTTCAGTTTCGGTAAGTGGAATCGGGTACTTGTGCGCTGCAAGGGCGAATTGTACCCTTCTGGCCACACAATGTTCAACAATTGCCCAGAACATCATCAACGCCCAAGCAACAATAACGTAAGCTTGCTAAACACACTGAAATGTTTGATTGGTATTACTAAAGTTATTGTTTTAACATCTTCAGTAGCTGTTGATTAGTGATTATGATTAACCATTCATGTTTATCCCCGTGAATGGGAAAACGCAACCTGCGTTATCTTATCTTACCTCGTACCCACCGTCGGGTTACCATAGCTATTGCAGTATGTTGTGCATAATTGAGATGTTTCTCTACGTTTAACAGAATCTTATTGGGTTCAGACGACGTGAAAAGTCTAATAACCGAAACAAACTGTAATAATTTCCCATCGTATTTAAAACACTGCACGATGTTCGTATACACATTGGCCATGTAGTAAAACTACAATTTTTGCGTTTTCCCATTCAACGTACGATCCCTTCCGATTCTACGCAATATGTTTTCCAGGAGTTGTCAAGCCTTGTGTTGCTTCACCGACAACTGCAACGCTCAGCCGATAAATGGTGTTGGTGAGACAAACATTCTTCGCTCCGCAACAGTGATGTTGGCTGCGGTGTGTCACGTGATATTCTGGGGATCCACCTTCAGCGTCATCTAGTTTTATGAAGCCTTTTCCTTATAATCGCTTTTACAATTCTATATTTTGGTTTTCTCATATTATTATTATATATACTTTAATTTTAACATTGCACAGATAATGGCAAATAGCGGATGCTACAAAATTCACGTTTGTTCACTTTATTTAATACGACCCCTGACGAGTGTAAATAAAAAAACTTGTATTAATAAAAAAAGAGGTCATAACGACTTTGTGTTGTCATATATACCATAATATATACTCGTTACCTTGTTCCAACATAATTTCAACGGTTCCATGACAACTGAACCCCTTAAAACTGAACCCCTTACAACTGAACCCCTACAACTGAACACCTTTACAACTGAACCTCTTTTAACTGAACCCCTTTACAACTGAACCCCTTTTAACTGAAGCCCTACAACTAAACCCCTTACAACTGAACACTTTTACAACTTAACCCTTTACCACTGAACCCCTACAACTGAACCCCTTACAACTGAACCCCTTACAACTGAACCCTTTACAACTGAACCCCTTTTAACTAAACCCCTTACAACTGAACTCCTTTCAACTGAACCCCCTTCAACTGAACCCCTTTTAACTGAACACCTTTTAACTTATCTACTTGACAACCGAAGCCCCTTCATCAACATATTAGGCCGCACAGACATAATTTATTAATCCTTTCTTTAACTGTCAATTAAGTTTAATGAATTGTATACTGCCGTTTAAATGTGGTTTACCCAAAGAGTCGTAACATCTTTTATAGTGATGATGAAAACAAAATTAGAACGCCAAACTCTATCAGTATTCAATTTGGGACATGACGACGTCATCGGGCTTAAGTTTTTCAAGGGTTCAGTTGTAAAGGGGTTCATTTGAAAGGGGTTCAGTTGTAAAGGGGTTCAGTTAAAAGGGGTTTAGTTGTAAAGGGGTTCAGTTGTAAGTGGTTCAGTTGACTGGTCACCAATTTCAACACCAGACCATTTCTGACCCCAAGTTTATGGTGAATATTTCAGCTGGCCACACAAATGTCTAACAAACTATATTTAATGTTTAATTCAGATTGCTTAATCTATGTCAGTTACTGGGCTGTAGTTAATTGTAGTGATGTCTATTATTTTAGATTTCTCTGATAGGATATTCATGTTTATCTCCCTAAATGGGAAAACGTAAGGGAGGCTATCGCTCGGGTATTTGTCAGATTACCTCGCGCGGATTATCAAAGCTTTTGCAGTGTGTTGTATCTAATTAAAACTAACCAATTAAGCCATCTTGGTGAATAACCTTAAACATTTCAAAGATTTCTATGAGAATACGACGTAAGATGACTTAGATCGCATGTCAACACATTTGGGGACTATTTTGTCGAGTCACAATAAGAGGCAAAGCAGAATTTGCTTAATATATATTATTTTAATGCGCATAAATTCAGTTTTGGTATAGCAAGATGATATAAAGTTACTAACTTAGTTTCAACGACAATTCGTTTAAAATACAACTTGAATTTTGTTAAAAATCTTGAACATTTACTAAGCACGTGTTTAGAACTGCAAGCGTCCCATCATACTAGTTATCATTCAGTCGCATATATCGGTTTAATGGGGTAACGGGTTCTTAAGTAAGATTTTATATGAAAAGGTTCGTTTCCAATGAATCTTTGATTATAATTATGATGTAGAATACTCGTTTTCAACACGCACGACCGTCGATAAATCCATCAATGCGCTTTCCTCACCTGTAAAGAACATCTCAGATAGCTTTCTAATACTATTCAACGTAAAAATTACAGAGTTAAAATCGGTTACTTTAACACACGTGGAAACTTAAAAGCTTTTTACAAATTAATTGTAAGCGCGTATACGTGGGCGTTGTATTGGAATTAGACGTCCCGTGGACAAAAGGGAAAGATAGTGATGGATATTTAATTTTATTTCTGAATATTGAAAGTCAATAGACTTTGTAGGTGAGCTTTCTTCAGTACCAATTGCATCTATAGACTTATTCAGTTCGTTTGGTGTATTTACTACTATTTGATATTATATAGTCAATATTTTTGGGTATTATTTAATATTAATTACTTTTATTTGATATTACTGCAGTTAGAAAAGATAGTTTAAATGTAGTAGATATTTACTGTTTAATTTACAAAACACTTTAATAAGACTGGTTTTAAGTAAAAATTTATCTATGAATCGGCCGTGTTAAATATTAGACAATTTAAATTTAATAGACTTTGGCCCTAAAATATAGAAAGTGTTTTTAATATTTAATTTTAAAGCCAAATGAAAAAAATGTTGGGTTTTATTTAAAATTTACAAGTTTAAAATTGTAATTGTGCCATTTCAAGTGGAATAAATTATATGGTGAATTTTCTATAATTGTCACTTAGGGTTGTCTGAAAGCCCTTTAATCAAGTGAAAACGGACGTAATCATTTTCTACCTGATCATTACTGTTGTAAGATAAAATGGTGAGAATTAAATATTAAACTGCAATGTAAAATGGAATATCAAACTAGACGACACCGATGTATGTACCAGTTTGAAGTTATTTCCAAAACGGAATACTTTCTTGGTTGGCGAACTTCGTAATTATTTTGCATTTTGAATTTGTGTTCATAATTTATTTTGTTTTTGAGGGATCCAGCGTCAGTATCGAATGTATGTTTATTTAAAGTTTTTTTCAAGACATTGTAGTTTAAAATAGCAATTATTTTAATCAGTGTGAAAATTGAAATGTCAAAGCCGAAAGGTTATCCCCATGAATCCGATGTTTATAGCAAATTGGCCTTAAACGACGAGCTTGGTTAGGTTAAATTAAGGACAAAAAAGTTGGAACGTTACATACAACATACATAAAATACTGGATTTGTCAAGGCAACATTTCAATGTTTTTATTGCCCCTTTGTTGTATTTAAGTGTTCGTTTAACTACGTTTTTTTAATAGGCAAAAACAAAACGAAAGTAAAAACAACACTTGATTCCATGTCACGTAAAGATTGATTAAATTTATTCCATTTTTTGTTATAACCCGTATGAAATAAAACACTTGGATTAAGGCACAAAAAAATGAGTAATTTATTTTATAATTACATTGTCACAGGTGTACGTATAATAAAGCGACATAGCCTGACCCGGGGCAGAGGTAAAGAATATTTACACTTACAGAGCTTTTTGTTATTTTGTTTAGGTTGTATAAGCATCAACAGCAAGGTAACGTTCCGACAACATGTTAACAATATAATTCTACTTTTGGTATTAAAACGTCAATGTGGGTAAAACTTACTTTTTGCCAAACTGGTATATTTCAGTTAAATTTAATGCTTGTTTATTTGGTTAAAGCTAATACAATTTTGTATTAGCGACTCGCGTTGTCAGTAAAGCTATCTCGCTTCGCATAATTGGGTTAGTTTGTTGTACTTTTATGTTGCTGTCTTGATCAGTGTACAAACACAATACACTTTACTGTTAGGTACAAACATGTGTCCAACATCCAATACGGGCAACACTAAAATGAGGAAAAGCGGGAAGGAGTGAAACTGCTCACTAAAACTATGAAAACTAATTCTAAACCTGCCCTAAACACTAATCTCAACCCCAGAACTAACCCTAACTCCAACCCCATGTTTAAAACTAATTACAATGCCCTAATATTCATTTTACATCCCGCTTTCCCTTCTTTTAGTTTTCCACCTAAAATACTTGTTTGAATAATATAAATGCGTGTGGAAAATATCCTCTTCAAACTAATTTCTACGTTGTATGGTTGTATTAACTTGGTTGTATGAGCACTAATTACTAATGGTGAGTCAACGCTTTATGGAACTGGTCGAAAATACACAAACCCTTGCTTACTGTAGAAAAGGTGTTTATTCTATTGTAGTGAGTGTACGTTCCGGCGAGCGCACGTGTGGATTAAGTGTATGATTATTTCCGACTTACACCGCTTTTAAAATGTTGTACATTAATCCACCGCTTATATTGCTGACTTTTGTTTCGTTGCACCTTTCTTTAACCTCGCAACGTAAGTGTGAAGTTTATGACGTCACAGTGCTATCTTCTCGCGCTGTACTCTAATGTAAGTTTCCGTTTGTTCTCACGGTTGACGGTGACAGAGGTGGAACATTCTAATTTGATTAAGTTTAAACGAATAGGAAATGTGGTCTTGATTTTGAAGCAGATGCTATATAGTGTTAGTGGCTGCTCCGTATAAGGGTTTTTATTTTAATTTTTACCAGCTTAAGAAATAAGAAGTTAAAAAGCGGATGAGATAGAACATTTTAACCTTTATTATTATCGACATTTTACTTACGGTGGTTAACATTCAAAATTTTATAAAATGCTTTATCTGATTTAAGTACAGTTTTTCAACTAAATATCTCCACAGGTTAAGTGATTAAATATGAATAGTATTACGAACTGTTTTCTAGTTTTGTTGTTCCAGTGGGCAGATGTGGCAACCACCTTTACACCGGGTAGGTAACGAAAGGCATATTATAAACCATACATGTGGTTAGGAAATCCGCGAAGGTATACTGTTAAAAAGATAAGGCATGAGTTTTCCACCGTTTTTTAAAACATTTAAAAGCTTGAAAATGGGATTAGGTAACATTACAAAACTTCTCACATAAGATGCTTTTAACAGTGTGTTTGTACAGTTTTATTGAAATCGCGTTTGCAACTCGCTGATTAGTTTATGTGTAACACACTGCAATGTCCGCCGAAGGATTGTGGGATCAAAACCAGCCGCTAGTTAGATAAACTCAGTAGCTTAACGAAGTGAACAAAAGCTATAGCAATATCAGCATTTTATACAATGTAGTGTTGATTGATGTAACCCGACTGTGGGCATAAGGTAATCTGAAGGTTGTTATCCTACGTTTTTCCATTCACGGGAGAAACATGAAAATTCTATATAAAAACTGTCTCCAATATTTACAACCAAGACACTGGCATTCAAACAGATGTTGCCACGTGTATGCTATATCTAGTAACGTTGTTAAATTGTTGTACATGACCTGGAAAATGTTCACACAATACCCTGGAACATTAATATCAATTTGTATCCTTTTTTAGCTTGCAGAGAAGGATTATGTCGTAACAATGGAACTTGTATGGAGCGACCATACTCGATGGGGGGTTTCCAGTGCGCATGCGCGGAAGACTTCCACGGCAGATTCTGCGATAATCGTGAGTATTGAACGACTGGGGTTAAACACCTTAGTACTGCAACCTCCGTATTTAATCCATTCCGAGGTTTAGCATAACCTATGCGTTTTTCATTAAACTTAATTTTTACCTTAAATTGGATTTACTTAGGAGTTTTAACCCGAGTTAAAACTCGTACCAGTTAAAACTCAATATAATAACAAATACCCGTGTGGTAACGCTACCTGACAAGGCGGCAGATATACAGGATAAGTATCCTACTTGATTTAGACATTTTAAACTGTTGTCCAAGCTTATAGTGGAATTGATAATTTTATTTTTAATGACTAATTGGTAATTAATTTATTAGTATGTTAACTATGTTATTAATATGTTGGTGATTATCTTGGTATAGCTATGGACCTGTAAAATTCTGAACAATTGGCAGTTGTTTAATGGTGCTTTTTGCTTCCAATTAGATTTTTAGGTCAAATCTGTATAAGTATGGTTTACAAGCTTAGGTCGCAAAGTCCGAAGTGAAAAAACCTGCAAAGATACAAGCTATTATTATTGGATCTAATAAATTAAACAACAAATAATAATTTTTAAGGCAACTTTTCTATTTGGTTGAGCTTTAGAAAACAGTACTACTGTTTCGTAAACATCAGCTCTATTATCTTTATTATGTCGTAACACTTGAATAGAATGCACATTGTCAGTTCAATCAAGTAAATACCAACTTCTAAAATCCATTGTTTAACTAAAAATGAATTAAAATGTCTCTCTTCTGTATATATGATATGTTTCTGTTTATTTTCTTTAATTATTTCAAGGTTAGTGATTAAGTTGATTATTTTAAAGTCGGAAACAGTTGTTACGTATAACAATTAACAAGTTTGTAAGTGTTCTAGCAATAAATTACTGTTTACGAATAGTTTAGCTTTTTTTATTAAGTTTTTTGAAATTATTTCATAAACATTCTCTGTCTTTAGATTTTTTATTAGCAATATTTGGCTATATTTTACATGATTATATATAAAGGCTTTAAAAATATAAATCACTTAGGGAGTTGTATATGGCCAGTTATAGTTCACACGGTAACTATATATAGAGACATACGGGTAATTGCCAGGTCAACTTAACTAAGCAATTCTAGTAGGCTGTATACGATAGATACGTAGCTTTTTTGTATAACTAATCAGTTGGGTCAAACCAACGACCATTTCTGACATTATTGGTGACAAAAGCAAACGGTTTAAATTTGTCTAGGGCAAAGGCCGACACGCTATCCTATTAACTATCTTTCATGTTTTATTTTCGCAATTCTGTTATTTAATCATTTCAATGAGTCGCTTTAATAGGGTTCCTCTTATTTCCGATTATTTCAGTCATTACAAGTTTAAACGCAAAATTGTGCAATTTAATCCGATGGGAATATGGTTTATCCAATAATTGACCAATTACTCCTAATGTAATGAGATCTAGCGAGAAATGCGTCTAATTTGCGCAACAATTGCAATTATGACTAAGAGCAAAGAGAACGAAATTTCCAGTGACGTAATATTATCCGGTAAAACATTGTGATTGTATACCAGGGGTTCTTAAACTGGGGGGCGCGCCCCCCTTGGGGGGCGTGGAAGCTTCTCAAGGGGGGCGCGAGCATGACAGTGACATAGGGTTCGAATTAACGATTTTGAAACGATTCGCGAAATGCGTGGGATACGAGAAAATCGTTTTCGCGCTTTAGCTATGTTAAATTGCCTTAGAATGCGGTTTCAGAACCTCTCAAACTAATCTTTAAAGCCAGAAAGATAATTCATTAAGCAAACAGTACCGTTATTAAGTAGTAATGATAACCTACAATAAACGTGTCGTGAGTTAATGCGTGTAGGATAGAACGAATATCGACGAAACGAAGCCTTTGAAACAAGTAATCTTACTTGTTAAAACAGCGGTTCTCAAACTTTTTAAAAAGAATTACGCAACGGTCCCCTAGCAATTTTTTAAATGACTCACGGTCCCCTTAAAAAATAGGAAAGTAAAACGAAAAATTTAGCAATGTTAAAATTCTAAAACAAAACATATTAACCCGGATGCATGGCTTAAGGAAAAACGAGACGCCTCTGATCTTGGCATTTTTTTAAATGTTTACTTCTACTATAATAGGAGTTGTACTATTTGCTACTATAGTAGGAGTTCTGCAGTCTCAGATAGGCATGTTGGTACTTTTGAATTGCACTAATGTGACATCAAATAGCTTAGTAGCGTGAAAACTTAATTTACACATTTTTTTTTCTTTAGGAGCGTTGTTTTAATTTTTTGGAAGGTGCTTCGCGGTCCCAGAAAATTGTCTCGCGGACCTAAAAAGACCCCGGACTCCAGTTTGAGAACCGCTGTGTTAAAACAAAAAAACACCGTATAACCTTATTATAAAGAGGTGTGTCGCATCTCCGCCAATCATAAATAAAGGAATCGTGGTATATTAACGCATAATGGCTATTGTTGCGTTGTGATAGAAATGCTTATTATGTGTCAATAATGCAAAGTAAAAGCAAGGTAAATAAATGTAATAGTAATTCCATTTTTAAATGTTATGTTGAAGGCAAAATATGTTATATTATATTGTGTTGATGATTTATTATTAAACGTGCGCGAAATCAGTAACGGTAATTTATATTTTCGCGATTTTGTTAAATTTTGTAATTCGCGAACTTTAAAAAACAGTTCGCAAACCCTTGCATCCTTAACACTAAGCAAGGTAATGGCAAATAAATTATTGCTCTATTTTTCGTAAATTTGATTTTTGAGTAGGTGAGGCGTGAGCATGAATCACAAATCTCAAGGGGGGCGCGACTGAAAAAGTTTAAGAACCACTGTTGTATACAGTTGTGAATAAAAACAAAATAAATTTATTGATTAAATTTTCTGCAAAATACTGATTATTCAACACAAATTTCGTCACACACACAGTTTCTGACTGCGCTTTCCTTTTAAATGCAAAAGATAACTACTTATTACTTAGTAAGATAGAAACAATTGTTCGCATATTTAGAATCGTCGCTAAAGAGTTTATTTTTACGTTACGTTTAGTTTTGTTCCGTTATAGCAAACTCAAATGTGAAAAATAAAAAACTTTTGCATTGTTTTGTCACATAGCTTTCTCATGTGAAAAACACATGCTTAGAAAATAGGTCATAAACAAGTTGGGGAAATAGTAACGTGAATCAAGTTTGTAGTAACCAGCAGTCGCTCTACAAAACTCTTTTGTTTAACAACTAATTTCCAGGTCTCCCTCAAGTCCAGTGTTTAAGAGATCGAATCCTATTAACTGTGGGAAAGCCCCTAATCCAAGAAGAAATTGGTTCAGTCGATAAAAGATTCGTCTATTTGGGACGAGATCGCTACAACGATTCCGGTTGTTTGTCACGTGATTCCGGAAGTAATCTTACATTGACTTTAAGATGGCCGTTTACAGTTTGTGGGACTTCTTTGAAAAAGGTGTTAAATTTTGAATTATTCTATTTTATATTAAATATGAATTTGAATAATTTATTGAATTTAAAAGCAGAACATGTTAAGCCGTTTGGTTTAATTAGGATAGAATAGGATATTCATGTTTATCCACGTGATTGGGAAAACCAAGGGGTTAACACACGGGCATCGTCAGATCACCTCGCGCCCACCGTCGGGTTACCGGAGCTATTACAGTGTGTTGTGTATGATTCACACGTTCCTTTGTGGTAGAACCCATTAGTTCTCTGGGTTCAGGCAATGTCCGGTAAGTGCCTTGTCCAAGGACATAACCAACTAGCTAGTGGCCAGTTTCGAACCTGTAACCTTTCTGCTAAAAGGCAACGCACTAAACCACTAGACTAATCGGACAATGATAAATAACCAGCCCTTTTTCCCAATAGGAAAGAGGTATGCTTGTTTTCAGCAATCGCATGTTTCTTGACACGACTCCATATACGTCATCACCTACGCCACCAGCTACTTTGCATAAGCTCATCCTGCTAGACTGGTCATGTGTGTACCCCAGCAAATACATGGTGTCCTATCCGCTGGGTATAAAGCCTGCTGTTAAGTAAGTGGTGTTTAAAAAAAGAACGGTGGCCGAATGGTTAACGCAACCGATTCATATAACAAATTTGTGTATAAAAAAACGGCCTGAGTGACGAGCCCATCATGGTATCGAAACTAAACCCGATAAAAAAATGATTAAAAAATGATTAAAAAAGTGAACCAGTTTCGGCTGTATGTTTTGTAATCTGTACCAAATTTATTATCTTAATATTTTGGTGGGATGTGATTTAACTTAAAAAAATAACCATTTTATAATCAAGTCGTATACCACAACGACTATTGCCATAGATATATCATTTTGGCCTCTTGTTACAATTTGTCAGCGTCGACTTTTTAACGAGTTTATTGACCCCTAAACATGATGACGAATAACCCAATAGGCCATTTGTAAATTGCCGTACAACAGCCGATTACGGTAATCGATAGATTTGCATCTGTTTACCCGGAGGCGGGAAAGGCTTTGTCCTGGTAGCAACGCAATACATTTTGAGATCGCATCTCTCTCTCGGGTTTACAACGGGTTATAGCAACATTATACTTAAATACTAGAATATGATATTAATGTTTATCCCTCTGCATCGGAAAATACAATAGACGTTAGCATACGGGTAATCGGATTACCTTGCGAATATATTATGAAGCGTTATCACACAGTCAATAGTCTTATTGACACGAGCCTACATTCGGGATTTCTATATAAGTCTTGTTTTTTTTTGTAACCCAAAAACTCTGTGGAATATTTATTACTGCATGGTAAAGAAAGTATTGACGTCATAACTTACGTCATATTTATTCCAGTGAACCGGAACGACAGGTGGTTTACGGCAAATTCACAATCGACATGAAAGTGTTCCAGAGCGATGACCTTTTACCTACATCCGAACTCCGACCGCCTGCATCACTTACCATTGGACAACGAATTTACTCTCAAGTCGACTTGATGACGTCACAAAATGACCTCACTGTGACGTATAAGAGTTGCATAGCAACAAATGTGGCTGATCCGTCCAAGGAAAATACCCCGTATCACCATAAACTGCTTGACAGAGGGTGAGTGTATGATTCCAGCAATTGATAAGAAATATCCGTCGGAGAGCGGCAGTAAGGCTCGCGCGACCGATTTCTCCATAAAACAATATTATTGCACGGTCGTGTGGCAGAATGGTTAACTCGACCGACACATATACCGACTACTATGGTCTTAGCAACGAGCCTAATATGTGTTCGAAACTAAATCCGGTAAAAAAACGATTTTAGTGACGAGAATACCAAACCCCGTGGTGGACGTCCGCTAGGGAGTCCAATGATGCCTGGTTGATTCTGCCAGTAAATTTAATCCTGTTATATAACAAAAAAAAGGTGTAAGGGACCATAATGGGTTCGAAACTAAACCCGGTTTAAAAAAAACAAAAAAACAACATATGCTTATTTTAAAGATTAAGCTAGACAAGTCTAAGTTCGAGCTCTCGTAAACTAAAACTGGGAGTAAATTATTAAATTACGAAACTTAGCCCATTTAAAAAAATATTTTGAATAACCGCGTGAATGTCTTCGAAACTTAGTTTAGGCAAAATCTATTTTAGCTGGTTACAGCGATTCCCCATCCTTGTATATCGCAACATTTGTTTACCGGGATAAACTTCGAATCCGCGTGGTGTTCATGTAAATGCGATGATATCTATCATATGTCGCTCTATAAGCATCAAACCAAACATTATTTAACGGGATAGGATTCGTACCCATGATGGGCTCGTTATCAAGACCGTTCCATATGGAAATCAGTACATTATAGGTCGGGTTAACCATTTAGCCCAGCGGTTCTCAAACTGGGGTCCGCGAGACAATTTTCTGGGACCGCGAAGCACCTTCCAAAAAATTAAAACGACGCTCTTGAAGAAAAAAAGTGTGTAAAATTAAGTTTTCACGCAACTTTTCTTCCAATCAACTTAACAAACACAATTTGTCATGAAAGCTTACAGGCTACATAGGCATTTATGACATCACAAGAATCTATTTGATGTCACATTAGTGCAAATTAAAAGTACCAACAAGCCTATCTGAGACTGCAGAACTCCTACTATAGTAGGAAATAGTAAACCTCCTATTATAGTAGGAGTAAACAATTAAAAAAATGCCAAGGTCAGAGGCGTCTTGTTTTTCCTTAAGCCATGCATCCGGGTTAATATGGTTTGTTTTAGAATTTTAACGTTGCTTAATTTTTCGTTTTACTTCTCTATTTTTCGAGGGGACCGTGAGTCGTTTAAAAAATTGCAAGGGGACCGTTGCGTAAATTTTTAAAAAAAGTTTGAGAACCGCTGATTTAGCCACACGACGGTACCATCCAACTAAACATTATTTTTACCAAGCTAAATGGGGGCTCGTCGCTAGGACCGTTTTTTATGAGTCAATATATGGATAGGTCGCGTGACCATTTGGCCACACGACCGTATCATCCAACCAAACATTTCTTTCCGTACATAACTGCCCTCTCTGCTGCCACCAACCTTACGTCATAATCGCGGTCAACTTTCTTTCTTAGATGTCCGCATGGCGTGGATCCAACTGTACTGATCCACCAATCAGGCTCAAGCACGAAGGCCACCTTCTCCTTTCAAATGTTCACCTGGTCACGTGACGACGTTCCAGTTTACTTGCATTGTCTCGTCAGCGTTTGTAACGTCACAATGTACCAAGAGGTAAGTGGTCAAACGTTTTTTTTTGTTTTTTTTACTGAGCCAAGTTTCGGACCCATATTGGGCTCGTTACTCGGGTTTTTGTATAGCATTAGGTTTACGTATCGGTTCGCGAACGTTGCCGCGTCTTGATCGAACTTGTGACGGAAACGGCGTCAATTTACAGCCATAAGCTTCTTAGGACTTAACATTGGATTTGATTGATTTTATATAGAATTACATAATGGCATTTTGAAAAAAAAATAGTAATTTTTTTTAAGTTGGGAACAATTTAACGTTTTTAGGCAAAGCGTCGTTCCAATTTCGTGGTGTTGAAACGACGCTTTGCTTAAAAAACGTCAAATGATTCCCAATTTAAAAAAAAATAATTTTTTAAAAATTGGTAGCCAGACGTTTTGGCTGCATTTGACGACAACTTGCTCTAAAGCAAAATACGCTAACACGACCACCCCGCTTACGCGACCGCTTGATGACGGTCCCATAAGTGGTCAAGTAAGCGAGGTTCCACTGTATTTCGTACCTACAATATGTTGTTATGTTATTATCACGTTATAATATCAATATGACGTAACAGTTATGTCGACCCACCTGCCTTCAAAACGTGACGTCAACTTCTACTCGCTTACGCCGTTCAGTGGCGGACGAGGCGCACAGGGAGCCCGATATTCAACTCGCCATTGGCCCGTTCTCTGTTGGTAACAATGGAGCTTCTATGAAGTCACAACACCTACAAAACGACCTCAATACTCCCACCGTGCGGTCGATTGACAAAGAGGAAAAGGGTAAGTTGCGAAAAGACGACAAATTTGACTGATGTTGAATGATATGCAGTAAAACATGTTCCAATACCTACACCAATATTTATGGCAATACCTGTAGCGATACTTGTATTAATACCCGCATCAATACTTGTACCAATATTTATAGCAATA
>CH003336.1:633926-703767 GCA_000149265.1 Ciona savignyi | reverse complement strand
CAATACTTAAAGCGATACTTGTATTTATACCCGTACCAATGCTTATACCAATACTTGTAACAATACTTGCACCAATACTTGTACTAATACTTGTAACAATACTTGTAGCAATACTTGCACCAATACTTGTACTAATACTTGTACTAATACTTGTAGCAATACTTGTAACAATACTTGCACCAATACTTGTACTAATACTTGTACTAATACTTGTAGCAATACTTGTAACAATACTTGCAACAATACTTGCACCAATACTTGTACCAATACTTGTACTAATACTTGTACTAATACCAGTAGCAATACTTGTAACAATACTTGCAACAATACTTGCACCAATACGTGCACCAATACTTGTACCAATACTTGTACTAATACTTGTAACAATACTTGTAGCAATACTTGCACCAATACTTGTACTAATACTTGTAACAATACTTGTAGCAATACTTGCACCAATACTTGTACTAATACTTGTACTAATACTTGTAGCAATACTTGTAACAATACTTGCACCAATACTTGTACTAATACTTGTACTAATACTTGTAGCAATACGTGTAGAAATACATGTTGCAATACCTGTACCAATACGTAATTACTTTAATCTTCAAAACGGCTTTTGTTTTACCAGGTTCTTTGATCCAACCGGAATACATTGTGGTTGCAGTTATCGCCGTTATAGCGGTCATTTGCATATTTGTCATCTGCCTCGCTGTTTTTATGCGTCGACGACGTCACAGGGAGAGGCATTATGTCGTAGACAAGCGCGTTGTGCAGCCAAGGGTTTCGGAAATCAGAACTTTATCTGCGGGAATTCGGCCGCATTCGCCCGGTGGAAATCGATGGGATTACCCGGGAACTAGTTTTTCATGATCCCTTCCTATCTTCTATCATTTAAACGTCATATTTATGATATCTTCAATCAATTGTAAAGGCAATATGTAACAAGATAGGTGGAAACGTTTAATAATATCCTGAACAAACCTATTCTCATATTGTAACACGGAAACGATTATGTACGAACGCTGTGATCCTGTTAAGCTAACAATCACAATTTCATTCAATTATATTTACATCATGCAGTAATAGTCTTTATTTGCTTGTATTTCGCCTTATGGAGAGCGTGGTATTAATTGTACGTAAAAGCATTTCCTTTTTCGCAAATCTGGATACAGACACATAAGAAAACGATTTTGCACTGCAAGACCAGTTAACCCTTGGGTTTTATCGGTTTATCTTCGTGAGTTTTAAGTTGGAAAAAGTTGTATTTATTTAGAATTTCGAGTTACTGCCTTTTATCTGTGCATATATCGGTATTTAAATTGATATGCTTAATATGATTTTTAAGATTTGAAAAAACATTTTCAACCATTTCCAAAAAGTGCTGTATTTATTGCGTTATACCAAAACCTTTTCACCTTTATTTTTGTCATGAATTAATAGAGTGTATATTGATGAAAATAGTTCGTTTATTGTGTTTGCTAAGGTAAAACATTTTAAAGCTTACACCTCTTTCAGCTAAAGGGCTTCAGGTATACGAAACTGGTCGCCAGCTAGTCGGTTGTGTCCTTGGGTAGAAGGCACTTAACGGACATTGCTTTAACCCAGGGAAATAATGGGTTCTGCCATTTCAAGGACTGTGTGAATCATACAACACACTACAATAGCCCTTGTGCTACCCCCTTTGTTTTCCCATTCACGGAAATAAACATGAATAACCTATCACTTCTACTGCCTAAGACACAAACATATTGTGTCGTGTAAAAACATATCTAAAATATAAACAACTGAACTGGTAAAAGAGTTTCCATATGGATTAAAAACACTCTATTTTTTGTAATGATTTTGTATTACCTGTAGCTTATAAGGTATGAATCAATTATTATACGTTACTAACGCAAACACATATGACTATTATCTACGTATGTTCTAATGAATGACTAACCACTATAGTGCCTGAAAACACTCACAAAGGGCGTTTTCCCGTGGACAATCGTGAGATTACCTTGCGCCCACTGTTGGGTTATCGAGGCTATTGCAGTATGTTGTGTGATTAAGACACTCCTTCAATTAAGTAGAATGTAATAATCAACTGGAATCAGGCAATGTTTGCGAAAAGCCTTGTCAGAGGAATCAAGCAACTAGCTAGCGACCAGTATCGAGACTGAAACCCTTCGGTTGTAAGGCGACGTACTGAGCGTCAATGTTATACGGCAGGACATAATTTAACGTATACGATTGACATTCTGTTATTCTAAATAAAAAGTGAACAAAATCTTACAACATTACTGTATTTGCCCGAATGTTGGGACATTGCGATAAATGTACTTCCCGCTCAATTAACATGTCTTAATTAATGGATTAATTTCATAACCAGCCATGAATCATTATGGACACACCGTAGATATGGATAGGAAATAAAACGACCTTGCTACGTATAAGATCAGTATGGTTACGTCATAGAAAGGTGTGTAAAATACCTCGTGTCCGAGTGTCCAGTGGTAATAGAACAAAGGGTCTATTGTATGCTTGGTCAGCGAGGCGTAGGGTCATCTTTTCAAGGGAAATAGAATCGCAATGCCATATAAGCCGATTGGTTGTTTTTTTAAGCCCTTCAAGGTATACTTTAGTAAAAGGAACGACGTAATATTGTTGTTCATATCAGTTTTTCAAAGTTAATGTCAATATAAAGCTCGTATCTATAAAGTTTAAATTAGAAATCGTGACTCCTACCAAACGAATGTGTTTATTTCGATAATTTTATCAAATGTGTGATTTAATAATAGTGATGTGACTATTGTATTATTCACGTAGCCGATAACGCTTTACGTTTTGTTATTAAATTCGTTTGTAATGATGTAATTCGTGAGCTGCTTACAAAGGTATATTAAACCTTTGCCTTTATCATAAATTTAGACCGATTCTAATAAATACTTATTCGAACTGTAAACGTGGTTATCAGTTCAATCGTACCCTAAATCTATTTTATGCAAGTTTTCATAACCCTTGCCTTTTAACCCCGACTCCATATCGCCCCCTCAGTAACCTGTCAGTAATTGAGTATTAGCAGGAGAGCACTGATCACGTAAACACGCATAAGGCGTCAGTGCTAGGTTTAACGTAACGCATGACTAACATACGACCAATAACATTTAATAAAATAATCGAGCAAGCTCTAGAATTAAAGTTCGCGACACTGTATTTTTTTGCTGCCGTTATTACTTCAGTCGCTGGCGATTTTTTTGCGAACAGATGTTAGATAGACCTAGTTCTCTGAAAATATGCTTAAATACTTAAGCAACTTGTTAATATTGCCTTTGGGCAGGAATTGCAGTTCAGTCTAACGCATGATATTACATTGATTAAAAGGCTACATGACTAACCGTCTGCACGATTTGCAATTCCCAATCTATTTATTAAGTTGTGTATCAATGATCGTGCAAAAAGCAACATCGAGCTTATATATGACGATTCTTTTGATGACCTATCTAATTAAATATGCTTATTTTCGATAAGGCTACTGTCAAAAGATCTAGAATTTCCTAGTTGCGGTGGTACAATGGTGTGTGAAGCGATTGGCTTGAATTTCACGGGTCAAAGCTTTGTTACGGCGGTAACAAAATATCACCGTCACCATCAAGTCAATGTGATTTAAACATTAAATTAATTGAAAGTTTAAAAATAAAGAATTTGTGATTTAGCTGATAGGATAAATAGTATAGTACAGAATTGTTGTTTTTAGCATGATAAATTTGTTTTAATTTTTTTTAAACCAGATTGTAGCAAATAATATTCTCTTCACTAAGATCGTTTTTACCGGGCACAATTTCAAACCTATGATGGGCTCGTTGCTAAGACCGTGTTTGTATATTAATGGGTATATGAATCGGTCGCCTTAACCATTCGGCCACACGAACGTAATCTAATATTGTTTTGTTTATTAAGTGTCACAACTTGGGTAAGTGGTGAACTTATATGCTACTTGTGAACTGTTGTTGGTATATACGTCGGTGAATCACGTGCATATTATACAATCAAGTGTTGTTCTTTCTCTGCCAGTCATTCAGAATGTCTGTCTGTAAAACTGAATTTCAAGCAAAACATTTCGGCTTTGCGGATTGCCCGCCTAAACTTTTCTACGTCACGCAGGTTTGTATTATATAATTATGACGTATTTAGCATATTTTTGTATATATCTCTGTTGATGGAAAAACGAAATGGGCGTTATTATACTGACAATTGTCAGGTTACCTCGCGTTCACCGTATGATTAACGAAGCTATTGCAGTGTGTTGTGTATCACTTAGATCAGGGGGGTGCAACTGTTTTGCGCAATGGGCCACAACGTGCAAGTTTAGAGATACCGCGGGCCATACCTTCGAACAATTTTTTTATGACGGCTGTGCTTTTTCGGCAATTGCTTCAGTTATCTTAAAGCTCAGTTTTGTAACTATAAATCAGTGTCCTTTTTGTAACCATTAATGAAATACATCTTGCTGTTTTTGGCAAATTAGGCAAACTACAATTTGATTGTGTTGCCCAATGGAGTATTTTACACAGTTATATCACGTAATACTGTACCACTGCCAGAAAATGGCAGTTTTCATACAATGTGCATTATCCTGTAACAATGGGAGGTCGCCACAGTACGGCAGACGGAATTTAATCGCAGTGTAACGTATATTTATACTGTAGAGTGTAGAGTGTAATCAAAAACGCCAATGATGCCGTTAAAATTCAGAAAATGTTTTTTAATGAATAATAGGCTACGAAGCACAAGGTCTGTAGCGGGCCACGTAAATACGTACCGCGGGCCGTGCTGTGGCCCGCGGGCCGTATGTTGCACGCCCCTGACTTAGATGTTTCTTTCTGTTTTAATGTGTAACTTAGCGGAAAGTTCTTAAACCCATTAGTGAGCTGACTAAAACTGAAGAAATATCGCAATCAAATACAATACACTGCAATAGCTCCGGTTAGAAACTGACAAATTTATATTTGTTAACTTCCCTTGCGTTTTCTAATCCTCGAAAAAAGTATGTTCGCATTATATTATATTCATGTTTTATTCCTGTAAATGCTGGCTCTTTACTTAACTGCCCAGTACCACTGGGCCTATAGCATAGAACCAGGACGATGCGCCCAGAATCGAACTTTATCTTATTATTTTTGTTACTTATTTTTACTATATTTTTACTGGGCTAGGTTTTAAACCCATGATGGGCTTGTCACCAAGACCATATTTTATATTGGATTCGGTATATGTATCGGTCGCGTTAACCAGTCGGTCACGCAACCTATGTCGATTTAATATTGTTATATTTACAGTGGTCCAGCAATCCATGGTTTCTATGGGGATGGAAGTTGTTTGCGTGTTTGTATTGGTTTTCTATGTTCGTTGCAAACTTGGTGACTTTGCGAGACCCTTCCCGATATTGGATCTTCCTCACAAATTGGGGTGTTATGCTGATAATTCTCTATTTCTTTTACTCCATGGCGGTATGCACATACGGGATACTCAATAGAAGGTCGTGGGTCGGGCCTCAAACCGACATCACCTTGAATACTGTGTCAGGGACGGTCAACAATGAAAACCAGACGCCTCAAATTCCAGGTCTTTATTAGTTTCATGTTAATGTGTTTGTTAAACCTATTGTACAAATCAGATGTATTAGATCTGTCACTTCATAAAAATATTTTGCTGATAAAGCTTGTCTAATTATAACAAAAAAATTTATCTTGGTCGTAGCCCCGAAGGCTTGAAAGATCGAAACTGGTCGCCAGCTAGGTTGTGTTCTTGAGCAAGGCAATAAGCGGATCTTGCCAACCCCCCAAAAATCGGTTCTACTAAAACTAAAGAAAGATTTTAATCATATACAATACACTACAATAACTCTGGTTGGATGTAGGTAATCAGCTGATTGTCCGTGCGATGACAACGAACCTTGTGTTTTCCAATTCTCACTAAAACAAGAATATCACATTACCCCAACCATGGTGACCAAGCTAGGAACGACCGCGTTACGTAATACAACTATTACTAAACAGACGCTATGTTACGGATATATGCTAATGTCCAATGCTACAGCTGTATAGCATGTTATAGCTGCATAATATCAAATGTACCTTCAAAAATTATCTCGTTTCCACCAACCAAATGACTGTAATTTAAATTTTAAACTGCGATGTGCAGGTTTCGTTGTATTACCATTATTTCACCAGTGTTGTTATAAAGGCGACTGTTTTTATTTGCATGTCAACCATGAAGTAAATATCAATTCAACAGCAACCAAGTCTAAAATCCTTCTTTCGCAGTTGTTCCGCTTCGATGGTTCCACCAGTTTCTATGGCAACTCCAATCGGTCGCTACGAACGTCTCGTTAATGATAACAGTGCTCTACTGGGCTCTTTTGACCCCAAATCTTTCCCTTTTTAGCATCAACAACCACATTATCAATCTCGTCATAATGCTCATTGATTTCTTCATAGTAGCAATTCCAACCCGGCTTCTGCATTTTGTGTACACCTCTCTGTTTTCGACCTCGTACGTCGTGTTCATTCTAATCTTGCACGGTGCACGCTATGAGTCTGCAGTCTATAGCGTAGTAGATTGGGCGAAACACCCTGGGCTAGCCGCCGGTGTGAGCGTTGCTGTCATATTCGTGGCTTCTCCTATCGCGCACGGGATCTTTTGGTGTTTTTTCCAACTTCGGGTTTATCTGGGTAAGAAAGTCAACCCTCCCATTGAACCCGCCGTTGCAATGACGTCACATCCGTCAGATATAGTGATGACGTCAAAAGGAGAGGTCAATCCAGCGTTTGAATAAAGGAAAAATGTTCGCAAATTTATATTACTTAATCCCGCATTAATCAACACTATTTTGTCACTTAACTTTAGCTCCAGAGTTTATTTTATTATTATGACTTACCTACTAGCTTTTAAAACATTTTGATACGGCTTTCTTATAATTCGACCATACATATGATCTATACATTATCTAGGTATTTCGATGTATCTGATTTCCGTTTATTACTAACTATACAAGTTGTAGCCTAACTTCCAACAGATGTGTAAGGTAGGCTATATGGGAATGGTTTTACTGTATTTAATCGACCGTTGGCTGGTGGATTAGTGATTCTAGTATCAAAAGGTCGAATTACTAGTATCAAACTTGTATCAAAAGTTCGAATTATTATGCGTGGTTTTGCTATTTGAACCCTCTATGTAAGTGATCGCGTAACAGCTTTTTCATTTCCGTTATTTTGTTGGTCACTGAATACTATACGCACTAATACTTTAGTACTAAAATAAATAATTCTAAAGTTCAATTGATTACTAGACTAATTTTAAATTGATATTTTTTTACTTTTACTAAAAATTCAATAATATACGCACTTTGAATGTTGTATTTATGCAAATATATATGATGTTTGAATTTGTTTAGTTTAATTAATTATGTCGTATTTAGAAAATAGCATTAAGTAAGTATCGCGTTATCCATTCGGCCACACATGCTGTGTTTGAATTGGTACTAACTTAAAATTATGATTTCATTGTTCGTTATTTCACGTCTTACCGTCTATAGTCCGGCCGATTAGTCTGATGATTTAGTGTGGCTAGTTAATCGGTTATGTCCCTGGGCAAGGCACTTAACGGACATTATCTGAACACAGCGGATTAATAGGTTCTACTAAATTGAAGGAACGTGTGAATAATACACAACACACTGCAATAGCTCCGGTAACCCGACGGTGGGCGAGAGGTGATCTGACGATTGCCCTTGTGTTAACCCCTTGGTTTACCCATTCACGGGAAAAAACATGAGTTTTCTATCCTATCCTAGCCTATAGGTCAGGGTTCAGCAATCTATGACTTTTTCATCCTTCTGATGCGTCTCTTTTTATTGCTTCTAGTGAGCTCTTAGTAAGTTTAAAAAGCATTTATAAGTGAAACAAACAGAAAAACACTCGCCTTTTTAACTATCATAGTGTTGTTTTCCTTTGTCGCGAAAATATGATTAGTTTTGCGGCCTACATTATTTCTATGTTTGGATTATCGATTAAAATGGCTCTTTGCAAACGGTTGCTGACCCCTAGTCTGGGTGGATGCAAGGCAACAAAGCATACTCTTCCTTTGCTGCCAAAGGTCGTTCTTATCACACTGATAGTGATGAAAGATCATAGCATCAATCATTATTAGTGTGTTATGAACTTAATGAGCTTACCGAATTTAATAATAACCACACGTTGATAACAACAAGAGATGACGTCACTTGGCTGCCACGTGTCGCTAATAGAAATAAATAACTGCCTGGGAAACGTAAAGTAAAACAATTAAACAATATATCAAGGCAAGAATGTTTCGTATTTTAATCTTACATCTTTTCATGTTTATCGTTACATATAAAACTATATTTGTACTTTTGCATATTTATTTTTTGTAGTTACAATAAATTCCCACATATATATTTAGGTTAAAGTTTCTGAATAGTATTTCTCTTCTTGTTGCTTCAGGCCTGTTTTTCTTGGTCGATAGCTAGAAAGATAAAAGAAAAAATTACACGATTATTAAGAGTTGTAATTAGGTCTGTTGGGCCGTCTGTCACAAAAACAAATCATGCAACACCCCAGTTTAAAAAAGATAGCACTTTCAGGGGATTATTACAGTTAATTTTTATATTCGACAACAATATAGGAGAGTATGATAATCCTAAAATTATATACATAACAGACAAATCTATATTTTATTAGGATAGAATAGTTTATTCCCATTAAAGGTAAAACGCAAGAATGTTATTACACGGGCAGTCGTCTGATAATCTTGCTGCTTCCGTTTGGTTACCGGAGTTATTGCAGTGTGTGGTAAATAGTTGAGAAGTTTCTTTTATTTTGGTGTAAAATATTTGCTCTGTGTTTTGTCCAAGAAGACAACCGACTAGGGGCCGATTAGTTTCAAACCCACAGCGCTTTCGCTGTAAAGCGTCGGAATACCCAACCAAGCTATTCCGTCGGACTGTTTTATCACCAAAACGGTCGAGTGGCAGAATGGTTAACTCGTCCGATTCATATACCATCTTCTATATAAAAACAGACTAAGGAACGAGCCCATCATGGCGTCGAAACTTAGCCCAGTGAAAAAGACTACGTTCGCACTTAGGACTTGGAACAAAAGGAAAAGGCCTTACTTGTTTTCGTTGGTAGGGGATTCTTTTCAACAGTGTCTGTTTTCTTCAACTTGGTCTTGTCGAAAGTTGTGACTTCACTGATATCTGGTTTGTCGCCTACGTCATAAATATATAATTGTATTATTAAGTTATAGAATCACCATTTACTTCCCAGGGTTAGAAAATGCGGTTGTGTTTTTATAACTCAATTGCTAAATGTACCAAACTCGGAAAAAGCGAACAGTAACTTTATCTTGGCGAATGTGAGGAACGTTGTGATAACATAGCGAACTGATCTTACAAAAATGTTGTTTGCCGATTTAAGAGTACAAAGTCCGTGTCTTGTAGCTATTTAAGGTTAAGACTTAAAACATTGCTTCCTAGTGGGTATGATAGGATAGTAAAAGAATGTCTACTTCAATAAATGGGAAAATGCAAAGGAAGTTAACAAACAGGCAACTATCCGATCACCTCAAGCCCATTGTCGGATTTTTAGGAGTTTATGAGTAATCTGTTTTCTTAATTTGTACCCGCTAAGTGCCTTTTCCAAGAACATAACCGACTAGCTAGAGACCAGTTTCGACTCTGAAACCCATCGGCTGAAAGGCGACGCACTAATCCACCAAGCTAGACAATCATAAATTATATCAATTTCTTCAACATTTTATTAAATTATCAAACTTCTAAAAATTTTATTTTGTTGTTACAAACTGAAGGGAAAAGTCAAAACAACTCACTCATTTTGGATTGTAGGATGGCCTGTTCGAAACTCAAGTCAACAATACCTAAGTTTATATTTATCTAAAAATAAAAAAGTAGGTTAGATTATACTTTATATTAGATTGGTAAAAAGTTGATTTTGTGAGTTTTGCCATTTTTCCTTCGCATTGGTATTTGAAAAAGAATAAAAAATAGAGTTATATATAATAACAACGTAGTTTACATGTCCGAGGGTGCTAATAAGATATTTTCAACATCTTCTGCTTATTATTAGGGAATTGGAGGATAAAGAACTACAACAGAACATTAAGATGCGCCCAGAAATGACAAATCTTCAAAATCCAAAAATGATGCTTTTGGTCGTAACACACCTTTACATAAAATTCGATGGATGTCGCTATAGCATTAAATTATCAAATCCTACGAATTTGTGAACGGTTGTACGTACGGTCGTGTGGCCGAATGGTTAGCGCGACCGATACAAATACCAAATCACATACATAAAACGGTCTTAGTAACAAACTCATCGTACGCTAAGAAACTTAGCCCGATACAAACACGCTGGTATGGCCGAATGGGTAAGGAAACTAATTTATATACGAATTTCTCCTTGAAATAAACGGTCCTAATGGTCACGGGAAAATTATTGATTCGAAATTTATCCAAAGTGAAATGATATTATGAAAGAATAATTAGTTCGGCCGCCGGTCTTGGATACCAAAACATAATGGGTTTGAATCTTAGTCAGTCAAATCTAATTATACAGAACGGTGATGTCTTATATAGCCAAATAAGTTGCTCGACAATATACAGGATCCTAACAATGGACAGAGTAATGCGACTTAATCTACGCTTGCCCGTTCTTTTCATAGATACTAAGGAACTAGAAATTTGCAAATCAACTGCTTCATTCTCTATTTAAACGAACCAATACGCCCAAACAGTCTAACGTCCTCACGCGTGTAGGGTGTGGTTCGACTGCGCCCGTTATATTATCATAATGTACCTATTCAGTGCGCTGGGTCAACCGGAAATTTGTCATACCGTTCACTGTACCGGAAACGTGCTCTGTGAGAGCGCTTTACTGCAGCCCATATATACCGTTTTACTCAAAACAAACTTCTGTTTTCTACCTCAATTACTCGCGTTTCTGGCTGGTTCTTGTCAAGCCTCTTTTGCGTGCCGTTTTCGGTAATAAAGAGAACTGTTACGACATAATGATCATAGGAAAACCATCAGCGTGTCGACAGGACATATTGCTCTCAAATACCGAGTCGCGTTGCTATTTATAGGTTGAATGATGACGGAACGAAACGTTTCATTCAAATAAAGAATTGTTTTGTGACGGATAAAAGTGCAACACGAAACAATACAACCCAACGACTTAGATTTTGGTGGATATTGTAAATTTGCACCACTATCCAGGCACCTTACATATTTCTCAAATGAAAAATGACATATTAATTGAATGCAGTGGTATAAGCAACCTATATTCGCAAGAAATGCATCTCATTAAATTTCTACAGAATTATATGCAGTTTATTCACATGGTTAAAACAACCAGAACCAAAAGTGATAAAATATCAGAATACACACAAGTTTCTACTAACTAATTTGTTAAATCTAGCAAATTCGTATACAGTTTAGTGATTTAAAATGCGTTCAAACTGTTCAAAATTTTCGTAAGGGTTTTATTATTTTTTTGGTGAGGGTTTCCAGTGTTCTTTTTGGTAAGGGTTTTATACAATGATGGGATTCACAATTTTAAGAACAGGTTCTCTTTTGTATCGTATATACTTACTAACAACAGGTTCCCTAAAAGGTATAGTATCTGTAAAAAAGCAAGAATCGAATCGGTGATTATCCCGACGTTCCAAGAACGGGTTTGACCGAACCCATGCGAATCTCTTGAATCCCATCACTGGTTTGATATGTTGGCGAATTCTTTGACATTTTCCTCAGATCAAGCTAGGGTATCAAAAGGTGCAGACGAGGTAAGTAATGGTAGTTACAGTGCTCATTATAGTAACCTGTAATACGGGGGGCTTTTGTAATGATATATTCGGTGTAAAATCATTTGCCGAATTTGTGTTCTATACTTCCATGCTTGATTCCAAATGTTTCCACATGCATCAATATACCTCATTCCCTGTAAGGCGGAATATAAGCAAATAAAGACTATTACTGCATGATGTAAATATAATTAAATGGAATTGTGATGGTTAGTTTAACAGGTTTACAGCGTTCTTACATAAAAGTTTCCGTGTTGTAATATGACGCAGGTTTGTTTTGTTCGTATTATGATCAAACGTGTTTAAACGGGTATAATGATTAAACGTTGTCACAACCGGCCGAAGATATCACGATATTTATGACGTTTAAACGTTATTTTATACATATTTTTGCTCTGGTATTAAATGGCAGAAAATAAAACAAATCACGACACAGGATCATGGAAAACGGCAAAACGAACAAAAGTTAAACATGTCATAAAGAAAGGATCTTACTTTTTTATAGAGTTCAGTTTCGAACCGATTAAGGTTTCATCACAAAAGCGTTTTTATTTAGAAGTCTGTATATGTATCGGTCGCTGTAAACATTCGGCCACACGACCGTAAATTAAAAAAGGATCTCATAAAAACAAGTTTCCGTGTTCCCATTAATTTCCACTCTGCGGATGCGGTCACATCTATAAAATCTCGATAAAACAGAAAACAAAATGTTAGGGCTAAGCTTATCACTAAGACCCTTTTTTATATAAATCGCCATTAGAATCGGACGCGTCAAACGTTCGGCAACATACCCGGTGGTAAAGATACGGTCGCCGACCGATGCACACACAAAGCCCGATGTCCTTTTTATAAGTTGGATATCATATCCGCTCTTTACAACGATGCGGACATTGTTCGCCGGGGGAACTATCAGGTTGCTGTATGTAGACCACGCAAGGCGGAAATACGTCTTAAAAAACGTGAGAAAACGGACAGAATATCAACCAACGCATTTTAGCATCAACCAACGCATTCTAGCATGTTTCTCTCAGGCAAAAATGCACATGTTTATTCGTGTCGAAATGGGTTTGTTGTTTGGTCCGTTTCCGCAATAATGCGTTATGTGTATGTACCGCGCTATCGCGGAAAACGGTCCGATATTTACGCAAACCAACGCAATGCGGATAATATCATAATTGTGTCGTTTCTCACGTTTTAGTAGAACCAATAAATTAACTAAGATTAATTAACTCAGACCTTGTTTCTTAATTTCCTTGCCAAAAACACAACTGGGCAGCAGACTAGTTTTGATCCGACCACGGTAAAAAGTTCCCCACCAAGCTACCAAGCTACTCAGCAGAATAATTCAACTGTGCTTAGAATGTATGCCTACAGTAAACACAAGGGCCTCAAACTCAAACTGCTCTGGGGCCGAATAAGGACGTGCAGTATACTCTAAGGCCGCAATTCACAATGAAAATCAACCAACATTAAAACATTCATTAGTAGGATAAAAGATAAACACAAGTAGGCTAAACATTGGGAATTTTAGACAACCGCCATTTTTTGTTCTTGCTACTTACTTAGCTGTTATCATTTCTCATAAACAAGAATCTAACGCATTTTTTTAGGTTACTGCGTTTGTGAATAAACATTTAATGAAACAACAGATTTTTCACCGCGTAACTGATAACGCTTAAAAGAGATATGCATTTTGATGAGTAATTTCAGGTTTTTGGAACACTGTTAGGAAAAATTTTATGTGGCTGTTAAATTTTCAGCTACTTTAAAATCCTAAAATTCGTCGCGAGCAACACAAACAAAACGTTCTCCTTGTGTTAGAGACCCTTAATATAAAACAACCAAGTATTTTAGCTTAAAATATATCATAAAATGCAAGACCAGCATGATGTCACAGAAAATTTAAGATGTCTATGGTTGCAAATCTTAACTAGCTTAGTCATGTATAAAGTTAACATGATTCATTACACACATAATTAAATTGCTGCTGCAAAATTAAGTCAACTGTGATAAACGAATGCCGTTACACTTAGTGTTAAAATGTGAGACTATAAAACCAAAATTAGTAGGCACAAGCTAGCTTAATGTGAAATAACTGCTATTTCAGGGGTACCTCTAATTACTACAGTCTGATCGCTACGATAGGGAGAATTAAAATAAGGGAAGGCGGGAAACTACACACTAAAATAGTTATTATAGAAATTTGATTAGTGTTAACATTTGGGTTGGTGTTAGCTTTATTTTTTGCAATTGAGATTAGTGTTTAGGGCAGGGTGAAAATTATTTTCTATAGTTTTAGTGTGCAGTTTCCCTTCTTCCCCCTTCCCTTTTTTCTCCGTTTAGTGTTGTACGCTATAGGTTTGCTTGGAATGCTTGGACCGCTTGGAACCTTAACCCTAACACTCTCAAGGGCCTAAGCAATCCTATAGTAATTAGAGGTACCACTAATTCAGTGGTATAACAATTACAAAAGTAACTGATTAATATTCTAAAATTTCCTAGCAGATCTACTTTTAATTCTACAAAGTTACCTTTTTCTTATTTAATATACATCAATCATGTTTGAAAACTTTCATGCCGAGATTGATTATTCTGGACAGAAGTATGCCGAACAGTTGGGCCAGTATGTTTTTGCCCTGTTTTCTGTCATAAGCTTTATGGTCGGGTATTATGTCCAAAAAATTTCGTACTGCATGTACATACTCTTGGTAGGAGTCTTTGTTGTTGGTGTGTTGACTTTGCCTCCATGGCCAATGTTCAATAAGGACCCTATACAGTGGCAGAAACCTATCACTGAAGAAACCAACACTTCCCAGGCAAAAACTTCGAATGGAAAAAAACAAAAGTAAACTAAAAATTACACCATTGGTATTGTTTGTTATTGCCCTGTTTTGAATGGAATACAGAGTTTGCTTCCAGGAAGATCACAGAAGATGTGTTACCTTTTTACTGATGTGCATTTACTGTTTTTATACTGAATGAATTTGTGTGTCTTCTACGTTAATACCGGCATATGATATAAAGCTAATAGAGATTGTAACGGTACTAAATTTTTATTGATGCACATTTACTGTTTTTATTCTGAATAAATTTTATGTGTCTTCAATATTAATACTGGCATATGATAAAAAGCTAATAGTGATTATAACGGTACTAATTTTGAATGTTAACCAGTCCAAATTAAATTGAGAAATCTTATTTATAAGTTTGTTTTGGTTTTAATGCAGATATATTTTTAAGTTTTGCATTTTAAAGGAATATGAAAAGAACTCTGCCAATGTGGATGTCGAAATCCGGACAAAATGGTGCTATTCAACAAACAATGCCTAAACTAAGTTTGCCGAGTACTTGTCAGTTGGTGTATTCACATAACTGGAACGACTGTTCGACCCTGTGCGATGAGCTTATCTCAACTTTGACACCTTCCTCTGTTATAGGGTTCGACATTGAATGGCCTGCAGTATTCACCAAGGGAACAGTTGCCAAAACTGCAACAGTTCAAATATGTCCACACGCAAAACAGTGTTTTGTGTTTCAAATCTCTCAAATGAACAGTTTACCTCTACCTTTAAAAAGGATCATAGAAAGCACAGAAATAAAGAAAACAGGCGTCAATATCAAGGGAGACTTATGGAAACTTCACACCGACTTTAATGTTTTTCCAGATCATACAACCATACCGGAATCCTTTATAGATCTTTCAGAGTTTGCATCGAAAACAATAAACAGTTCTGAGAAATGGAGCCTCGCAAGACTTTGCCAGCGCTTTCTGAACTACGACTTAGCAAAAACCAAAAAAATCCGCTTGGGAAATTGGGAAAATTTTCCACTTTCAGAAGAACAATTACATTATGCTGCACTTGACGCATATGCAAGCTTTTTAGTCTATGAAGCGATTTTAAACTGGTCACCTTCTTTATAGCATTACAGTCAAAAATAATTATGCAAAAGATATATTTTTAATCCATCTAAATTGTATTTTATTGAAATTGTTTTATCCATAGAGCTACACTAACTGTTGAGCAATCAGCATTATAGGAATATTTTAAAAATGAATGCGAAAAGATAGTTGGATATTGTACACCGGGATGTCACGTCGTATAAACTTCATTGAAACATGGGATAAACTGTCGGATACAGTTGAGAAAGTTATAACAGCTGCTCCCTTGGCTCGGCCAGTCTGGAACGACAAGTTCTCGTATCCTTTTCATAAAACTGTTGGGCTGTAATGTTCATGAGTATATATATATATTTTTTTTATTTTTTTTTAAATCTTCTTTTTCCAAAGAGCCATTTTCTTTTAGTATAGGCATGTGCACACTTTTTAAATCAGAGTCCAAAATTATTTTATTCTCAATCTCAGACTGGTGTGCCACGTGATAGTGTCGCCACTCACATATAGTTTGTCACTGTTGATAAAAAGCATTAAACTAATCAAGAAATAATTTACATTACTTAAATGAGAAAGCACCGTTGCATTAAGCGACACACAAATTTAGCTGTGACATTGCTATTTCATCTTGCAATATGTCGATAACATCCAACGGGCCAAAATAAACGATCCGGCGGGCTGAATTTGGCCTGCGGGCTGTAGTTTACCCATGTCTGTTTTAGTATTTAAACCAGTGATAATGTGTGAACTTAAAATAATTCATTGTTTATTTTATGGTTGTTTTGTTCCTTAACTTGCTGTGTTCAGTGATATCTACTCACTCTGTATTGCATACCCAGAAGCGCTTGGTGAATCTCTATACAGTGCCACAAAATCCTTCCTTTCCGCACATGTTAAAAAACTAAGCAAGGTAATGTGCATGTTATATAACTGCAATATTTTAATAGTAGGTATAAGTTGTCCTAATTAAAATTACCAGTTAATCTGATATCTAATACAATACAATTTTTATTTTTGTTTCTTTCGCTGCAGCGTTTATAACCAACAATTTAAAAATACATGTCATATATATATACCAAAACAAATATGGCGTTAACTGAAATTCCAATAATTAACCAAAGAAATAAAAAATACTACAGTAAAAACAGGAAGGCACCAAAAAAACTAAAAGTTATCTAGTTTGGCGCCTCCCTGTGATATCTAAATTAGGAATGTAAATAATTTTCAATCCAAATATGTGTTTTTTAACTAGTCACCATTTGTTCAAAAACTTATTTTACTTATAAATCTTCTTTGGTTTCTATTAGGATGTCCATCACTGTGGTGAAGATTTCCTGACTTCTTATGCCAAGTAAGTTAGTAAGATTTCTTTTAAATATCGTTGAATATGTTATGACGTGTTTACATTTGTATGTTTTAAACACAAGAAAATATGTACAATAATATTGCTTACAATATACCGGCAGTGCTTTAATATAGCAATTAATTAACATTTAACGGACATTGCCTGAACCCAGCAGATTAAAGGGTTCAACGAAATTAAAGAAACGTCTTAACTATCAATTATATACAATGGGCACGAGGTGATCTGACAATTGCCCATGTGTTAACCCCCTCTGTTTTTCCATTCACTGGGAAAAACTTGAATAGACTAATCACTTTAATATCTGGTAATTGGAAAACAATCCGTTGTTCATAAGATCACAAAAAAAACTATTTTTAAATTGCATTTATATTTTGCGCATTATAAAATAACTGCTATTTTTATGTACCGTGCTCTCTGGGTGCAATTCTGACTTACTATCAAACCCAGGAACTGGGAAACATACAGTCAAGGTGCAGTGTACCTGAACCTTTTGTACCATCATTTCAACCACCAATATGTAACGAAATCGAAGCAGAATGATGCAGATATTGAGTACGGATTTATCACTGATGACAAGGAACAAATGCTGGAGATCAAAGATGTAAGTGGAGTAATTTCGACCGAGCTAATATACGTTTTTTTAAATTTGTTTAAGATTATAATGGTAACAATATACTTGTTTGGTTTATTGATCTTAATTTTAATTTACCCTAATTTTGTCAAAGTTGCATTTCATTCTTAATTCCTCATGAACAGAAGTAAATGATAATAGAGTATCCCATTTGTTATGGATTGTAAGATCAGAGTTCATTTAAAATTCTATTGCATCCCTATGGAGATAAATGTGGAATATTGCATTTTTGTATTAAACCGCAAGTTTTTAAAGGGCAACATAAAAAGGAGGGAAAGAAGGAAGCAGGGAAACTGCTTACTTAAATTAGGAAAACTAATTTAAACTCTGCCCTAAACATTAATATCAACCCCAGAACTAACCCTAACTCGAACCTCATGTCTAAAACTAACTCTAATGTCATAATATTCATAATTTTAATGTGTAGTTTCCCTCCTTCCCGATTTCCCTCTTAGTTTTCCCCGCTTTTAAATTATTATGGAATTTTCGTATCAGACCGCAAACTTATAAATGTAACTTTTAGCTTGCCATGGAGGCTTGGAAAGAAGGAATGTTAGTTCCTCTTCAACATCGCTTGGTGAACGCTTTGCTCAAAGATATTGCAAAAGATCGAGAGGGTGATTTAAGTGGGAAAAACACCAAGATTCATCAGGTTGCTCTCTATTCCTTAGTCGCTGTGGAGCAGCATAAAAAGAGAAATGCATTAAAGGTATAAATGTTATGTAGCCTACCTACTTTATACGTTATTTATTGTCTGTATAAGTTGCCATGTACATGGGCATTAGGGATAAGACAGTATTAATAGCAAATAATTAAATTGTTTACCTAGGTGTAATTTATTTTTTTTCTTGAGGACAGGTAAGAATTAAGATTTAATATCTCTACCTGTAAATAAACAAAAAATTAAATAAAGTTAATCAATTCACTTCTTAAATGCTGATTTTTATATAATCCCTTTTCACAGTATTATGAAGACACATTTGAGAAATTATTCCTTCAGCAAACTGGTGAATACTATCGCGCTAAAGCACTTGAGCTGTTGAATGATTCAACCTGTTCTGAATATATGAACAAGGTATGAATAATCAATATCGTTATCATATGTTATCATAAAACAAAAGAACATATTTTAAATTGGACTAATTATACACAGTTTTAATCATCTTTACTGTATCTGGTCTTATTTTAATTTAAAAAGCTTTGTTTACATGTTTGCTATTTCCTATCCATTTTGCGTGGTAAAATATTATTCAATTAAAACTAAACATTATCAACTTGCCAGAAACAGAACTTGGTGTTCTTAGAATGGGATATTCATGTTTATCCCCGTGAATGGGAAAACCAAGACTTTAACACACAGGCAATTGTTAGATCATCTTGTGCCCTCCGTCGTGTTACCGGAGCTATTGCAATATTTTGTGTATGATTAAGACTTTTCCTCAATTTGGTAGAAGCCATTAATCCGCTAGGTTCAGACAATGTCCATTACGTACCTTGCCTCTGACACAAATCAAACTGACAGTCGGACTATAATATATCATATATTATCATATCATAATGATAGTCAGACTAATACCCTGTTTTGAATACATTTCATATATGAAAGCAGAAGAAAGTGTGATTCAAATAACCATAACTTGTTTATATCCAAAACTAAGACTATGTATTGGTTCTTCATAAAGATTCATAGCCATTATCCTAACCTAAACCACCAACCACCATCTCAACACAATCAAGAGATTCGTCAGCAATCGCATGCCGGTACCTCTAATTACTACAGAATCACTTGGAGCGCTTGGAATGTTTGGAGCAATTGAAGGGTTAGAGTTCGAGTTAGGGTTAGGGTTCCAAGCGCTCGATCCCAGCAATCCAAGTGCTCCTGTAGTAATTAAAGGCACCCATGACATTCTACTTATAAATATAAATGTCGGTTGTTAGCATTTGTTTAAACACTGTGTGCCGGTAAATGGTGAGTATAGGTTTGCCAAGTAATCAAAGGAAATGATGTGGTTTATTAGCTAGTGTCGCATAAGGTTTTGTGCTGTTTACCGCAAATCTTTGCTTGTTCTACTAAACATATGTAGTGGAGGTATATGCAATAGGCTCCTTATATCATCGGCTCTTTTATACTGGTTATTATGATTAATCAATCTTTCATCACTACCACAGGTCCTCAGCTTGCTCACAGATGAAGAGATGCGCAACAGACGATTTCTCCACATCAGTTCCTACAAGAAAACGACCCTTGAATGCCAGCAACGCGTTATTATCGACCACATTAAGTTCCTCCAAGCTGGCTGTCGGCAGATGATACGACACAACTCAACTACTGGTTAGTTTGGTGGACAAATAGCTTAGTGACATCACTCACAACTGTCAGGCGCGGGAATGTAACCGGTCTTTTACTAGTCGGGCATGTGGTCTTTTACTTACCGGTGTTTTACTTACCGGTCTTTTACTAGTCAAGCATGTGGCCTTTTACTAGTCGAGCGCTTAGTAGTTAATAATTACATTTTTGTTTATGCCTAAAGAAGTTTAATTGGGCTATGACTAATCTAGTAGAGCCTTATCATACACAACAGTAATCATGTTGTGTGTTCTTTGATAGCTCGATTGTGTATAGGCGGTAATGGGATGATTTGACCCTGGTATAATCCTGGCTGCATTTCTAAACTGTTGAGGATACGAATACGCATCTTTTATTGAAGTATTATAAATAATTTTATATATAGTACACAGTGCTGTCATATTGTCCGACCGATTAGTCTGGTGGGTTTGTGCATCGCGGGTTTTGTAATTTATTTGAAAATGATTTTAAAACTAATTTTTATCCATGACCGAAATTTATAGTCATAAAACGGTTTCTTAAGAATTTTGTTAAAATTATATCGTTCATACAGATCTACTGCATATGTATATGCTGCTGAAGTCTGTGGCAAATGGTCTCACACATATGGTGTCCGAACTCGAAGCTCATATAAAGGAAACCGGCTTAGAGCTCGTCAAGGGGATTAAGGAAGGAAACGTAAGCGCTCGTAGTGTTATTCAGCATACTCCTATTGTGGTCTCCTAAAGTTGTACTTTTTTATAAAAATGCTATGTACTTGTGAAATGAGATGTTCACATTATTTTAATCAAGGGGCTGGCAACTTTCACCATCTATGGCAGGGCTCTGCAACCCTGGCATACGGGAGGTGTTTTCATGGCTTGCGTGACTTGACGCATTGCTATACTATAAGCATGTGCAAACTCAAACACTACAAATTTAATATATCCAATAAAATGAATAAATAATTTGTCCCTTATCCGCTTAATAATATTCAAATTAGGCAAATGACTACGAACATAACAATGGTTGGCATGCAAAGTTACTTTCATTATGATATTATTCATATAATGGCACACTGCATTCAAAAGGTTGCTGAACCCTGATCCATATCCTGGAAGACTTAAAAGAGGCCAGATTCATTTTCCTCTAACAATTCCACATTTCTATGATTTGCTTGGCAAGCTTTAGGTTTTAGGTTACCAACACTTATCTTAATGCATTTAAAAAACTTTTTTTAACATACTGTGTACTTATTTTATAAAAAAAAAAAGGATACTTCATATATATATAGCGCTTTTTAAAAAAGTAATAAATTTGTGACATAATTCCCCTACAAGCAGTTTCCTGTTGTGGGTACGATGTAATACGAAACCGTGTTAGGATAATAGTGCTCACTCTCAAACTTGAACAAACGGATTCAGGTTTTGCATTTCACAGATTCCCCTACAATTTGTTGAGACGATATTAGAAGTGCACAAAAGATTCCACGACTTAATACGGGACACGTTTAACTCCGACAAACTCTTTGTGTCAGCATTGGATCGCGCGTGCATTGCAGCCGTTAACTATAGTGAGCCGAAACAACCGTGCAAAGCACCTGAACTTGTGAGTAAAATAGGATACGATAGTATTCATGTTTATCCCCATGAATGGGAAAACCAAGGGGGTTAACACACGAGCAATCGTCAGATCACCTCGCGCCCACCGTCGGGTTACCAGAGCTATTACAGTGTGTTGTATATGATGGACACGTTCCTTTAATGTGGTAGAACTCATTAATCCGCTGGGTTCAGGCAATGTCTGTAAAGTGCCTTGCCAAGAACACAACTGACTAGCTACTGACCAGTTTCGCACCTGCAACCTTTCGATTGAAAGGCGACTCATTTAACCGCCAGACTAACCGGTCGGAAAATGTGAAGCAGCATCAGAAAAGTACTCGATAACTAAACATTTTTAGGAATCTTCTGAAATTCTTGCAAGGTGTTATTTTGTGGTAAAATCCGTAATGAATCTAATCAATTAGGGCAGCTGTTGTATTGTATACTTGGTCTCATCTATTCCAAACCATTCCCAAGTTTATTGTATTACAGCCAATGACTTATAGGCTAATGATTACTTCCCCACGCCCTCAACATTCCTACATTCCCTGCTCTATCTAATTGCTTTATACCTCGTGTTTGTTTGTCTGTTTGAGGCAGTTTTTACTACAGAAACCCAGAATACAACATGGTGTCAGAAGTGGGATTCGAACCCACGCCTCCATTCGGAGACCAGAATTCTTATATCATGTTTATCTGGGTACAAAGGCCTAATCATAATAACATTTAACACTTCCTGTACGATACCGCATTTTTTTGTGCTTGGTGAGTACAGAATACAACAGCAGCTTGCACTAATACTTAGTTTGCATTAGATGACATACCATTCTCCAATAGATATTGCGATTTAAGTATTTTTTTATTAAATTTCGGGCTAAATGATGATACTTGTATGCACAGGTATGCAAGTACTGCGATGCTATTCTCCGTCGCTGTGCAAAAGGTCCTTCAAGTGACGCAGACGACAAACTACAAAGTTCCATCCTCGTGTTCCGTTATATAGACGATAAAGACGTTTTTCAAAAGGTCAGTGTCCCTTAGTATTATACTCATAAGCAGGCGCGCCGAACATACGAAAAGCCAGGGCATGCGAGGGTTGAGAGAAAATCAATTTCGCGCCCGGCGCGCCAAAAAAATTTTTTAACATTAAATTGCCCTAGAATGCATCTCTTTGACATTTCAAACTAGGCTCTTAACGTTAAAAAATTTCGAGCTGGTACCGATTCGGCATGATTAGTAAAAATTTTATTAAATAATTTGGAGCCCTCGCGTTCGTCGCGCCGATTGCAATAAAATCTCCAGCTAAAAACAAAATAGATTAAGTAAATAAATTGTATAAACTTCTCTTGTTTTGCAATGTTGACTTTAGACTTCAACTGACATTTACGGTAATGTATCTTTCATTGCCACAAAAAGCGATGCGGTGATGCAAGTTGTTTTCCGAGCTCTCGCTTTAAAAAATGTTCGGACGTCTTCGCACGATAGATGCGCTTTAGGTAAGGAGAAACGCACTACGCGTATTAGGTGCTCTAGTATTATGAGTTCCTTTGGACTTCTATTTAGAATATAAGATATTATAGTTGCCAGTGGTTGTTGTACGCCTCTTTATTAAGCTTGTGTAAATGTTTATAGCCTATCCAATCCTATAAAAATTTCTTAAGATTCCGGTTAGTTATAATCGTCCGGTTTGCAGCCAAAGGAGTTAAAAAATAATTTAATCGTCCCGACGTAAACAATTCGACTTTCCTTACTTGCGTGTAATTAGTGAAAACAAATGTTATATTCCAAATGTGTATGTGCACGTCTGGGAAATCAAACGATCTCGGCAATTAAGGACGTATCTAAAAAGTAGTTTAAAATCAATTTAGTTAGGGCAGGCATAGATTCAACAGGGCATTACGTAGCGGGATCTAATTAATCATTTTGTAAAACTAAATCATGCAAACAACAATAAATCACATTGTTAAACCTGAAAATTTTAATTGTGTAAAATGCGTAAAATAAGTTTTAACTCAATTTTCGATTTATATTTTTAATTGATAACAGACTGTTTATATTAAAGAAACATTAGTTTACTCTCTCTTATCATTAGCGTGCGCTTCGAGCGTTCGCACGAGTCATCAAAAAGATACACGCGTCTACTCATTTCGGCCAGGTGCAAGTTGGACCAAAGCCAAACAATCCTCCTACTTACATGCTACGCCGAAGATTGCTTAATAAATTAAGTTAAAAGAAACGGATTAGCTTTCCTAAATGTCATTAATACACTCGCTACCGAATATAAAACTTATGCTTGGAAGTTGGAATATATCTTTAAATACCTTATAAAAGTGCCTGGTTGTTTCTTAAGTTGTTGTTTCATTGACGTCCCTGTATAAGTGTATAATCACAGCAAAGGTGCGACCAAATATATACGCAAAATATATATTATACGTTTTACCTCAAACCGTATAAAAATTTTAAATTTTATATGTTTTAAGTTTTAGCTCAAGCATAATCTGTGCAGTTAAGTAGTGTAAATAACAGTTTAATCGATTTATAGCTGTGAAGTAAAACTATATTTCTCTCATAGTTTGCATTTTCGCGTCAGAAAATAAGCGTTTTTTGGACGCAATTTAGATCTCGATCGGATCGGCAAGGATTTTAATGATCGTGAAAAATCCTGATCGGCACTGCACTAGGTATTCAGCGCGTATGTACCAATGTAGACACAAAAAACGCGTTGTTCTCCCATCGCGACGCTTGTATGTCTTGCGTAGTTGAGTTGTAGTACAGATAGGCAATTAATGTAAACGATCTGATGATCGAAACCCGTAAAAATCAGGTGATGCTGCATACCCTGGCAAAATGCCAGGGTAGGCTGGCGTACTCTGCATACCCGCGTTCGGCGCCAGTGCTCATAAGTAGTTTTAGTTTAATTTATTTTTTGTTTCCACTATGAAAACATAAAGCAGTACCTTTGATAAAAATTTGGAAAACGGGAAAAAATGGCAAAATGACAATCATTAGAAAACGTCTACAAACCAATAAATTATTAAGTTTCGGTATAAATAGATGTGGCGCTAAACCCAAAGTAATTGTAAATTACGTTGTAATCTCGTAAATTTAGTTTTTAGTATAAGTCTGTATAAAGTAAGTCTATTCCTTTATGGTATTTTCATTCAATGTGGTTGTGTTAAATTAAACCAAACCAATGCATTCAGCCAGTATGTTTAACTTATGAGGCCAGTGATATGGTGGTAAAACCAAACTTTTATTGTTCTCTTGATCTGCGTTTTTCTGACTTATTGGCGTCGTGGGTTGGTGCGACGACGCATTTTAGCCGAAAAGTTGCAAGTTCTAATCTGGTCGTTACCTTGTCGGTTTTGGTCCTTGGGCAAGGCATTTAACAAACATTGCCTGAACCCAGCGGATTAATGGGTTCTACTGAATTAAAGCAACGTGTGAATCATACACAACACACTGCAATAGCTCGGGTAACCCGACGATGGGTGCGAGGTGATCTTAAGATTGCCCGTGTGTTAAACTCTTGGTTTTCCTATTCACACGGACAGTGGCGTAAAGTACGGCCTAACGATTCAAAAAAATAATAAAAAAATTCATATATAAATATAGATATTATATAGATATATATACAGTGGCGCCGAACGACCAAACGACGCGTCCAGAGTAGGCCAGCCTACCTTGGCATTTTGCCAGAGTATGCAGCATCACCTGATTTTCACGCGTTTCGATTATCAGATCGTCTACATTAATTGCCTATCTGCATTACAATTCAACTGCGCAAGACATATAAGCGTCGCAATGGGAGAACAAAGCTTTTTTTGTGTTTACATGCACGGTAATTTCTAGTGTTGTGCCGATCAGTATTTTTTACGATCATTAAAATCCTTGCAGATCCGATCGCGAGCTGAAACGCGTCCAAAAAACGATTTTTTTCTGACGCGAAAATGCAAACTATGACAGAAATATAGTTCAACTTTACAGCAATCAAACGATTAGACGGTTATTTACACTACTTAACTGCACAGATCAAGCTTAACCTGAAGTTTAACTTAAACATATAAAATTTTGAATTTTAATACGGTTTGTGGTAAAACGTATATAATATACATGGATATATTTATTATTATAATCGATATATAGCGTATTCATATATATTTGATCGCACTTTCACTGTGATTATACAAGGGCGATTGCGTTTTAATATTATATGCTCCAATGAAACAACAAATTAAGAAACACCAGACGCTTTTATCAGGTAGTTAAAAAATATTCCAAACAAAAGTTTTATATTCGGTATCAAGTGTATTATAACAGTTAGGCAAGCTAATCCGTATCTTTTAACTTTATTTATTAAGCAATCTTCCGCTTAGCGTGTACGTAAGGATTGCTTGGCCTTGGTCCAACTTGCACCTGGCCGAAATGAGTAGACGCGTGTATCTTTTTGATGACGTGCGAACGCTGGATGCTCACGATAATGATAAGAGAGAGTACACTTATGTGTCTTTTGTATAAACAGTCTGTTATCAATTATAAACTGAAAGCGAAAATTGCGTTACAACTTATTTTACGCATTTCACACAATTAAAAATTTCAGGTTTAAAAATGTTATTTATTGTTGTTTGCATGAATTAGTTTTACAGAATGATTAATTGGATCCCGCTACGGTACGTAATGGCCTATTGAATCTATGCCTGCCCTAATTAAATTAATGTTTAAACTACTTTTTAGTTACCCCTATAATTGCGGAGATCATTTGATTTTCCAGACGCAACATACACCTTTGGAGTGTTATATTTGTTTCACCACTTATTCCACGCGACTAACGAAAGTGCAAGGGTTTACGTCGGGACGATTAAATTATTTTATAACTCGGTCCTTTGGCCGCAAACCGAACGATTATACCCTAACCGGAAGCTAAGGAATTTTTATAGGATTGGGTAGGTCGGCCGATCCCCGATCAAAGGTCGGATGCCGACACCAGGTTCGGTGGTCTGACGTGAGCTAATGAGGGAATGACCTAAGAACGAAAGCGTTGTTTGACGAACGAAAGCGTTGTTAAATGTTTTTTTTTGTAATTACTAAGTTAGTTGAACTGCCGCTGTGCGCTATAAAACTTACTGAGAGGTAGGTAGTTATAATACGCTACCGTCTACGTAGGAAAGTGTCCCTGAAAAATTTTTTTCGCGCTCACGCGCGAACGGGTTTCGGATTCCTGCACGGCCTACAATAAGGAGAACTTTACGCCAATGCACACGGTGACACGGATAAACATGTATTCCTTTCTGTTGTGAAAATATGTGTTAATTTCTATCCCTGCAGTAATACGTGCAGCTATCCAGACGTTATTTTGTGCCCTGTATTCATGTGTGCCCTATAATCTTACCCACATGTGTGTAATAATCATTTACTTTTGAATTTAACATTCTTTGCATGTATTTCGTTCTTTATAACCGAACGTGTTTTGCTTTCATGTCATTTACTACGATTCACTAGTAGTGAATCACTACCAAGTACCTCCAATACAAGAATACAACACTTTCCTAACCAGCATTTGACAGTTCTACAGCCGCGCGCTTGCCAAGCGTTTGGTCCACACCCCGTGCGCCATGGACATGGAGGAGATGATGATCAACAGGTTGAAGGGGGTTTGTGGGTACGACTTCACTTCCAAACTCCACTGCATGTTCACCGACGTGAGGCTGAGCACTGACCTCATGCAAAAATATCACCAAAGCAGTGGAAAAGATGGGGAATCCCCGCAAACCAGTATCAATGTGAATGTATTGCAAGTAAGTGTGGTTTAGTTGCTATTTGGTTTTGACTTTACGTTTAATTTTGACTTAGCGTTTAATTTTGACTTTATGTTTAATTTTGACTTTATGTTTAATTTTTTACTTAACGTTTATTTTTGACTTGAAGTTTAATTTTAACTTAAACTTTTAATTTTGACCTAAAATTAAAATTTGAAGTTTAAGAAATGACTAATGGCAGCATGAAAAACACATTTATGTTATTTGGTTTTGTTGCAATGTTAATTTTTCTAGTCTTTGTTTATTCGATGAACTCTAAACTCAATTTTTATCTGCTAGGCTGGAGCGTGGCCCCTTTCTGCAAACCAAGTTGAGTTTGTTCTTCCAGAATCACTGCACAAGTGTTTGCTTCATGTAAGTGTTTTTCAAAGAAAGTTTATATTCATGTTTATCCCCGTGAATGGTAAAACCAAGGGGGTTATAACACAGGCAATCAGATCACCTCGTGTCCACCGTCGGGTTACCGGAGGTATTGCAGTGTGTTGTATATGATAGACATGTTCCTTCAATTTGGTAGAACCCATTAATCTGCTGGATTCAGGCAATGTCCGTTAAGTGCCTTACCCAATGACACAACCGACTAGCTAGCCCTGCAACTCTTCGGCTTAAAGGCAACGCACTAACCCACTGTGCTAATTGATCATAACATATCATACAATACAACCCGTTGTAATATTGTTTAATCAGGATTTAGGCCAATTTAATGCAACGATATTGTGAAACAATATGTGAACATTTAACAAACACTGTATGGATCTTTAAACCAGTGATTCAAACTAAACTGCGTCATCAGCTATAGCATCAGTATTGTAATACGATTCATCATATAACCACGACCACTATTCCTTGCTATGATACCTCTGTATAGGGCACTTTAAATACACATTCTAACCCAGTAGATTGGGTTGCTTAAACATGGAGTAATTTCTCGATCTTGTGCTGCAGTAATTTAATATAACACTTTTTTCCCAGTGCTATTATAACAATATATCAACAGTTGCGTTATAAGCAAGGGAGTCAACACACGGGCAATTGTCATACCACCTTAAGTGATATCCGTCGGGTTACCGGAGCTATTGCAGTGTGTTGTGTATAATTCACACATTCCTTTAATTTGGTAGAACCCATTAATCCGCTTCACACAATGTTCGTTAAGTCCCTTGTCCAAGCACACCTACGACTAGCTAGCGACCAGTTTCGAACCTGCAACCCTTTCGGTTAAAGGCATCGCACTAAACCACCAGAATAACATGTCGGACAAACAAAAAATTAAAAAGAAACCGTCAAACTCACTTATTTTTACACCTAGTTTGAAGAGTTCTACAATAAAAAGTTTAACGGACGAAATTTAAGTTGGTTACATCACCTCTCCCAAGCTGACGTGCGCATCAATTTCACCACGAAGCCATATTTGGTATGTTATGTGATAACTAGGTACTGTGCTAGATAGGCGGCTAAAATGACATATTAAACACCATAGTTTCCAGTCTAAGAGGTTTAATAATCAGGACTTGAGTGTGATTAAATAACCGTTATAGGGTAACTAGGTACTGCGCTAGATACATGGCTTCATTACAATACCGCAACCGTTGTATTAATAATAAAGAGTATTCATTGGTACAATGACAATAACACACCCCAGTCTAAGAGGTTTAATAATTAGAACTTGTTTGTGATTAAATAACCGCTACTGTTCAGCTCGAGCAAGTGAACATCATATTTCATAATTTTTATTCTTGTTAACTGGAGTTGTCCAACCAAATCACTTTCATTCTACAAAACAATATGTCATTTTTCAGCAAAAGAGTCTTTATTATTTATAAAACGGTTGATGCATTGTAATAAAGTTACGTAATAACTAGTTACTGCACAAGATAGGCGGCTTTATTACAATACAGCAACCGTTGTATTAATAATAAAGAGTCTTCTGTAATAAAGGGACATACTAAACCAGGGGTGGGCAACTTCTAAAGTCGGTGGGCCAGATATACGAAAATGAAGTTCTTGGTGGGCCCGGATTATTACATGAATAGTATTTATTATCTTAATGTACAAGGTCCTTATTACAGGGTATGGTAAGATACAATCTGCCGGCCGGTCAAAATCCCTTCACGGGCCGGACCTGGCATGTGGGCCGTATGTTGCATATGACTGTATTAAACCATCCGATATCAATGGTTTGGTAGCTTGGACTAACTTTCCACTATTTAATTCATTTACTTTAACTATGTGATTATTATTCGCTCCAGGTTACAACTGTCAACTTTCCAACTTGCGGTTGTCATTCTCTTCAACGACGCCACTGAGTTGTCTCTGTCCGAAATATCTGAGAACACTAAGTTAAAAAGCCGAGACTTGGAGAGAAACGTCGTTGCGTTAATTGACGCTAATATCTTGGTGAAAAAAGAACAAGAGAAAAAGGTTAGATGGAGAATCGTTACTGGGATGTTATGTTTAAAATATGTCTTTTGTAACAACAATATGGTTTGAGACATTTTTTTATTTATTTTGGTAATGGGTTGACTATTTCGTAGTAGTATGTTACAGCAAAGTATATTTAAAAGACACACCAGTTTAATTTTGTACTATAATTAAAAGATGTAGTTCGATGGAACGCAAAGGAGCATCATGCCGTATGCAAATAACTAGTTTAGTTTAGTTTAGTTTATATATTTTTGCCCCAGTATTTAAAAATGGCAAGCGAATAAAATAACGACACGGGAACAGGAAAAGAACCATATTGAGCAAACAAAATTTAATTAAAACCAAACGATATAAACCAACTATTAGGTTTTGCAAGATTACAATGAGTTTTATTTTTTATACCTGTTGATTTTACTCTACTTGCATTTACTACTTTGATGATCCAGCTTGATGAGCATAGCGTTGTGTGCGTGAACATGAAGTTTTCAAACAAACGAACCAAATTCCGCGTAGCGTTTACTCAAACCCAGAAAGAGCAAGTGGTTGAAGTCCAACAAACTCATTCTTCAGTGGCGGATGATAGGAAACTTTACTTGCAGGTGGATAGGGATAGGATATTCATGTTCATCGCCGTGGATTGGGTAAACCAAAAGGGGTTAACACACGGGCAATCGTCAGATTATCTCGCGCCCACCATCGGGTTACCAGAGCTATTGCAGTGTGTTGTGTATGATTTACACGTTTCTTTAATTTAGTAGAACCCATAGATGAATATTGTATGGAATCTTGTAAACAAGGCATTGGCAACATATTGCCCACGGGCCAGCTCTGGCTAGTGAAGGGATTTTAACCGCCAGCAGACTGTATCAAACCAAACCCTGTAATTAAGGTATTGAATACTATTCATGTAATAATCCGACCCACCAAAGACCTTATTTTCCCACATTTGGCCCGCCGAATAGAGGTTGCTAAATTAAAAACTGTAATTAAACGAATGATTTTAAAACTTATCATTTTTTTTTACAGGCGGCTATAGTACGGATAATGAAAGCCCGGAAAGTCCTACACCACAATTCACTTATGGAAGAGGTTAGAATGGGTATATCATGTTTATCTGGTTGCAAAGGCTTAATCATAATCACAATAACATTTCCTGTACAATACCGCATTTTTTGTCCTTGGTGAGTACAACCTAGAGCTGGGCGTAATTGATCAAGGTTGTATTACGCGATTACGCCAGCTCAGTTACGTAATTCCGTAATTTTATGACGTCATCGTTATTTAAACAAACAACCAAAAATTGTCGTGTTTTTGGATGCATTTTGATGGCAGGCTACAGAGACTTAAAGGTCTAAACTGAACTGTTCGTTCGTCCTGTATTGAAACAAATACATGAGTGAACAAGGCGCAGATCGTGACGGCGTTATTCCAGATAAGGAATATGGCGCGAATCCAAGATCACATGTATTTACCGCGATTTTGACTATTCCTACCGGTGGTTCGAACTATTTTACTCAAAATAAAAATGAACAAAATAACTTAATATATTACTAAGACTAAAACGTCCGTAATTACGTAACTGAACGTAATTTCGTAATTACGCTCAGCTCTAGTACAGCCAATGGGCAAAGTAATGCCCAATGCATTTCTCATTATATTTGCACCTTTTAGCCTGTTTTTCTTCACTAAATGACTATTTTTTCTACCTCTAAATCGCATGTCAATCCAAGCATAATTTCACTATTGTGTGCGCAATAAGCCGTACCAATCCACAGTCATAAAAAAAATTCCGTTTTTTTACCGAGCCAAGTTTCGGACACATGATGGGCTCGTTACTCGGACCGTTTTTGTAATGTAGTCGGTATATGTATCGGTCGCGTTAACCATTCGGCCACACGAACGTTCTCACACAGGTCATAAACAAGTCTCGTATTCGATTTACGCCGAGTGTGAGCGCCATCAAGCGGTCAATTGAAGCACTTATAGAAAAAAGCTACATCGAGCGTTCCCCCGAATCTCCCGACCAATACAGGTGAATCCTTTCCGTTGCTTCCCCATTATTGTACAATACTCTTCTTTACCGCCGAGAGGGAAACCACAGACCACACTAAAAGGGTTAACACACGGGCAATCGTCAGATCATCTCGCGCCCACCGTCGGCTTACCGGAGCTATTGCAGTGTGTTGTGTATGAATCAGACGTTCCTTTAATTTGGTGGAACCCATTAATCCGCTGGGTTCAGGCAATGACCACTAAGTGCCTTGCCCAAGAACACAACCAACTAACTAGCGACCAGTTTCGATCAGTAACCTTTAGGGTGAAAGACGACGCACTAACTCACCAGACTAATAAATTGGACAAGAATTGGTTGATTAGATTTCCTACCATAGTTCTCATTATTAGTGAACTATGTAGTCTGTGTGGAATTAATCGAACGAATTGCCTTTAAAATAATGCTGACACCCGGTCAGAGACTAATTGGTTAAATAATCAGGACTGTGTGTTTGAATAACCGCTACTTTTCAGCTCAAGCAAACTTTATATTTCATAATTTTTATTCTTTTTACTGAAGTCGTCCAACCAAATCACTTTCATTTTACAAAGCCGTTATATGGCTTTAGTGCTTGGACTAACTTTCTACAGTGTAGTCCTCAGTTACTTAACTAATAACTTTCCAGGTATCTTGCTTGACACTGGCCCGACGAGTTTCAATTGAACCAAGACGTTAACTCTCAATCCACTTGCGTTGTCAAGTTTAAAACTGCCGATTTCTATACTAAGTTACGGCATAGGTTACGACATATTCTTGTCGAGTTCGTATATTCTGTTTTGCACCTTTTCAAACAACATATTCTACTTTAAGGAACAGGAGCTCGTTAAATCGGCTATTTAAACAAAAGTAATGTTTTTTATGGTTATGACTTAAATTCAGGCTGACTGTTACTGGGTATAAAATTGAAGAGAAATTTCACAATTTGCCATTTGCTTTGTTGTTTTTTTTCAAATGCATTGAACACATTGTAACATCCTTTTTAGTCAGATATTTTCATTGGCCTTACTTCAATATAAATATCGCTTTTAAGCTTCTTATATTTGTTTGTTAAGGCATGCTTGCGTATGATATTTAAATTAAATTATAGAATTTTGCAAAACTGGCTTGTTCATTTGTGTGCGAAAAGAGTTCGTCATAGGATAGGATAGGATATTCATGTTTATCACCGTGAATGAGAAGGGGGTTAACATACGGGCAATCGTCAGATCCCCTCACGCCCACCGTCGGGTTAGCGAAGCTATTGCAGTGTGTTGTTAATGAATGACACCTTACTTCAATTTAGTAGAACCCATTAATCGTCTGGGTTCATACAACGTCCTTTAAGTTCCGTGCCCAAGGACATAACTGACTAACTAGCCAGAAGTTTCTAACCTGCAACCGTTCCATTGAAAGACGTCTAAACCACCATACTAACCGGTTACCAAGGAGTTTAAATAAAATTTATTTTATTTCGCCTTTCAATTTTTAAAGTTGCAAAAATTACGGAAATAATATTCGTGTCGTAATGGTTCATTGGTTAAAAATGGATGAAGTATGTTTGAAGTCTGGAAATCGTAACTTTTATCGGTTTTACAGTGTTCTTTATGCTTTGACTAACTCGTTAAAAATGAAAAAAAACTGTACGAAAGTCTGGGTGGGAATCGTAACCTTTATTACTTTTATAATGTTTTGTACGCTTATGAACAGAATTATCGAGTCAAAAATATAAAATGTCACAAGCAAATGTTTGAGTTACTCGCTAAAAAGGGATATAATATATTTGAAAGTCTGGGAATCGTAACCTTTATCACTTTTATAGTGTTATGTGTGCTTGGGAACTGAATTATCAAGTCGAAAACCTGAAATATCACGAAATAACTCGCTAAGCTGTGTAGAAAAGTACATGTTGTGCAAATTGATTCAGCAGAAGAGACAGCTAAATTAAAAAGTTTTAAAACGTGTAAGGTCGATTTGTGAATCGATGAAAATTTAGATAGTCCACATAACCACGGATTATTATTTAGGGATTTTCCCGAGTCCGAGAAACTTGTTGCAGCCATTCTTTGAGCAACATTGTTGCTGGCACTGAAGGGATTTCAACTCTGAATCTGCCAGTATTTTCGAGCACAACTGGGAACAAACGGAAGATGTCGCGCAGAATCCTTCTTGGTGGCTAACATGTTCTGCAAAAAATATTTAGATGGCTTTTTCACTGTCGTTTTACTGTTATTGACATAGTCTATATCAGTGTGCCGCGGAACACTACTGTGCCGTAGGAAAATGCTAGGTGTGTCGCAGGAAACAAATAAAAATGGTTTTAGTTTTTGCAAACTTGAATATTATGGCTATCGCACTTCGCTCAAATAATATCAAATGTATATAGCTTGTCAGAAGACCGTCCACTGAACAATTTTGATTGCAATGTGCCTTCAAATTTAGTAAGTTTCTAAATATGCCTGGGGTGAAAAAAAAGTTATGGATCACTGGTCTAAATGGTCGATTTCTATTTGGTAAATAAAATTTCGATTTTGGTGTGTAAAAATATCAGTTTAAATCCAGAGTATAAGAGTCAAAAACCTGATTAAAAACAACACTTTTTAACAAAAAATGTATTGTTCAGTTATCATGTATGTCATGGAACACCATCCATTTAACTTTGTTTAGGAAAATCTCATTGTAACTATACCAAGTTTAACTCTTTCACTCCCGGCCAAATGCATTAATTCAAACATGCTGTCCCGCAGTGTTTTTTACAATTTTTAGTCATTTTCAAATTAGCACAGTTTTTCTAAAGTTTATGCTATGATTTAATATTTAGTATGGTTGGAAAGATAATTTATCCCTCTTTTAAACAAGCTGCACATCTAAAATCTACCTCTAATAAAGAATATATTATGTAAACTTTAGTGAACACCACTTTTTATGCAAAGAAAATTCTGCTCGACTTTGAAAAATTTGAGGTGCACTGACAAACGAAATACTCACTTATTATTGGAATGCCCAAATGATATGAAAATTGGAATGTAGATTGTCTAATAGTTTTTGTACTCAGGAAAATTCGAACTGTATTTCTATCTACAGTAGTTTTTTTACTATTTGTAATTGAAATTTCCCTTTTTTCTGACTATATTATGAAAAAATGAACCAAAACGCATTGAAGAGTTTTTTAAAACTAAAACAGTGAAAAGTATAAAAAAAACAGCGTCTGCCTTTGCTCTAACCGCCAGCTTGTGTACAGGGAACTAGTCTCGTCGCCTTTTTTTCTTTATCGAGCTCTCAGCAGGACGCTCTCAGCAGGCACAGCTGGGTTCATGCTTTGGTGAACACGCGGCGTACCGCCCGTTGCGAAAACGTCACCAACGCTCTCCTTTTTTATCTCAACGGCACGAAATTTACAGAGAATGTAAAGAAAGACTTGCTTGACAAAAAGAGCTTCTCCGCAAGTTAACACGACTCCTATTGGCTGAGTTAGTCACGTGTAAATTCGTGTAAAATCGATAGAAATAAGAGGCGAAGCCTTGAAAAAGAAAGGCTATCACTCCTCGCATTTTTAATATTTCTCCACGATAATCACAGAGAATAAAATATAGGGTTTCCTTGATCGAATGAGCCATAGCTGAGGTCTCTACCATTACGCATTGCGGAGAAATCGTTTTTTAGATTTGTATCCATTTATGGACAGACGGGATACCATGTTTTCCCACCAACTCGCCATATATGGCGAGTTGGGAGGGAAAGAGCTAAGGTAGATTAATTATTTTTCTAACGCGGCGAAATTTTCCCAAACAACAGTATGTATTTCAACACTTTGCTTTACCTCCTGTTGATAGTTTGGTGGACCAGGCTACAGTGGCGCAGTGAGTGTAATCTTCCGGGCAAAGTGTTGAGGGTGGTTGATTAGTACTGGGCTGTACTTCATGGTCGTCCACCATGTACAAGTAGCAATGAAGACAATGTCCTGTAAATTGTATTGATATTATTTGAAGTTCACCTCTATGACATATGTAGTTCATTATATTTAATAATAATTCACCGCACGGTATCTATTTTTTAAAATGAAAAAAATATATGCACAGCATAGAAAACTTATATCGTAAAACATTCTAGAATAGGATTCGAAATTCCAGTTGCAAAATAAAATATTCTAGAATGCCTAATTATCCTATATTAGGCATCCCTATCTATGCACCCCAGTAGATTCGCTGGACTGGTCATTTTTCGGACTGTCAACCAAAATTTAGTAAGAACCAAGACATTTACTCATTTGTCGATTGTGTCCTTGGACGAAAAATCATTTGTCACATGTTGCATTAAAACAAGTGGCTTAACAGACCCCATAGAAAAACTAAAGCAATATCTCTATGTCTTGTCCAACGCTCCGCAATAGCTACGGTAACCAACTGTAAGCATGAGCAAATTTTCCAGTCGTCTTTGAAATATATGGTAAAATGGTATACTATTGCATATTCATATAATTAACTTAACCTACCTCCATTTAGCAAAGCCAGTGCACTAAGCAGTAACAGCAGTTTCATATTTAAGCTTGTTTACTGTCTTTCTTTTTTAAAGTTTTTAATAACGAACAATTATTGAGCCAGTAGCCTATGCTCTAACACAAGATCTAAAAAACAGGTAAAAACTCAAATGCTGCAAAACGACTAGCTCACAACTGGCCATTTAAACAGAAACACGACGTCTTTTAAATCTTTTTCTCGTCTAAACACAACACAACATATGCGTCATTATACATCTTTGAACTCTTTGTGATAATCATCGGTCGATTTTACAATCTATTATTCGGTAGCTACCACGACCACCACTGTATGTACTTTCAAGGCGGAACCAGCTTAACTACTTTTTATTCGAGAAACCCAAAGAAAGTCACTAACAGCAAGTACGCTTATATATCTAAAGTCAAACAGTGCAAATGCCAAGAGCTTTCCAGCGTCGCTGTTTTTACCAGCACAACGTTGACTAAGGAATACCGCAGACTTTACATAGTCGTCACATAACCAACTGTAAGTTCCTGTATCACATTTACAGCACCCAGGTCAATAAGTCAGGCTTTGTGTTCTCAAGTCTTTTATTGGCTTGCTTGAATAATAACCTAATGGATGATCAACAGAATTTCCAAGGAAACTTATGCCAATATTGGCTTGCTGTATCACCTTGAAAATATGGCTGCGCAAAAAGCAATTAGGTTACTTTCTTAATATTTGTGCACAGGGGGGGGGGGTAGATTACGCTTTTTTCATCCGGTTGGCTTAAAGGTAGCGCGTTTAAATTAGACAAAAAAAAATGTAAAACTTAGTAATTCTTCCTAAAATTAAAATTGTGATACGGTCGTGTGGCCGAATGGTTAAAAAACTGGCTCGGTAAAAAATCTTTAAATTGTTATCATCTGTGTATCCTTCTATATGCTTCTTAAGATTCAGCTCTACCTTAATTAACGTCAAAAAAGACATTCACAAACGTATGGATAAAAACGTGTTGGGGTACGGTTGGGGTCGTGTGGCCGAGTGGTTAACGCGACTGATACATAATATTGACTCATATGCAAAAACGGCCTTAGCAACGTGCCCATAATTGGTTCGAAATTGAGTCCGGGAAATAAATAATAAAAAAAATTATTGGGAGTGAAGGTTGTTTAATGGATTAAGGACAAGTTCGAAATTGACGAATTAATTTTAAAGCATGAAAAGTGTGGCAACGGAAATTTTGATCGACACTACAACCAGGTTCGCCATATTTACATTCCAGGCATTATTCCAAGGCTGTGGAACTTGTTACAGCCATTCTTTGAGCAACATTGTTGCTGGCACTGAAGGCTCTTTAACTCTGAATCTGCCAGTATTTTCGAGCACAACTGGGAACAAACGGAAGATGTCGCGCAGAATCCTTCTTGGTGACGAACGTGGTCTGTGAAAAAGTAACACTCTTATAAAAAGGCGTACGGTCCTGTGGTCGAATGGTTAACGCGACCGATACATATACCTACTCCTATACATAAACGGTCGGAGTAACTGGCCCACCATGGGTTCGAAACCTGGTTCGGTAAAAAAATCACAAAAAAGGCGTACGGTCGTATGGCCGAATGGTTAACTCGACAAATACATTACAGACTATATAAAAACGGTTCAGGTGAAGAGCCGATCATGGGTTAGAAACTTGGCTCGGTTAAAAAAGGTGTACTGTCGTGTGGCCAAATGGTTAATGCGACCGATGCATATACTTACTTGCATACAAAAAACGGTATTACAAATGAGCCCACTATGGGTTCGAAACTAAGACCAGTATAAAAAGGTCTACGGACGTGTTAACGCGACCGATACATATACTGGCTCCTATACAAAAACGTTCCTATTGAACAGCCTATCATATAGGTTCTAAACTTATATCAGTAAAAAAGGAGTTGACTTTCACTCGGTCGTTTTATTGTTGCCTCTATGTGTCAAAAAAGCTCTTTGGTATTTAAACAAACACTTTTGCTTTCGGCGCATTAGACTTTAACTGAGCATAACAAATAGGGGCGGAAATAAACGAAGAGTCAAAATCTTATTAAGTAAATATGCGTATTCCTTCATTTCGCTTTACCTCCTGTTGATAGTTTGGTGGACCAGGCTACGGTAGCACAGTGAGTGTAATCTTCCGGGCAAAGTGTTGACGGCGGTTGATCAGTGCTTGGTTGTACTTCATGGTCATTTACCATGTACAAGTAGCAATGAAGACAATGACCTGTGAATTGTATTTCCATTGACATATATCCTCGTTTATTACACTTTTTATGACAAGTTATTACACAAGTTACTACACCAAAAGTCGGCAACCTTTTGCACCTACAGAGAACTTTTTAACTTATATTTTACAAAATAAAATCACTGGGAGTCGCAAAACTAATAATATTTTCACAATAAAAAAAAGAAAGCAACACTGTGTGAGATAAAGACGCGAGTGTTGCTCTGTTTGTTGCTCTCATGCATTGGTATTACACCTAGCGCTCGCTACAGTTACAATAAAATTAATAAAAGTCAGAAAAATGAAAGAATCGCAGTTTGTCGACCAATGTACTACATTAACATTAGGCCTATGTTCGGTCTGTGATTCTCTCTATTTGACATTTCATCAATTTGGAACCATCCATTCGATTCAATAAATCTGAAATGTGTCACTATCTGCCTTGCTTAGCGTCTTAGCATAATTGGGAATTAAACTTGCAATATGTCGAGTTTGTATTATTTTTTTCCTGTTTTTTTAAAAACTTTATGTAGAAGGTGTTTTTTGTGCGTTTTCATCGCCGAAACGAAAATTAAACCAAACAAAATAGGCTAGCACCAAACAAGCGCCATTACCATTCATACTTATCCCCGAGAATGGGAAAACCAAGGGGTTAACACACGAGCAATCGTTAGATTACCTCGCGCCCAACGTCGGGTTACCGGAGCCATTGCAATGTGTTGTGTATGATTCACATGCTCCTTCAATTTAGTAGAACACATTAATCCATTGGGGTTAGGCAATATCCGTTTAGTGCCTTGCCCAAGGACACAACCTACTTGTTAGCAACCAAGTTCGAATCTGCAACCTTTTGGTCGAAAAGCGTCGCACAAAACCAACACTAACCGGGCGGATTAACAATACCGGTATGAAGTTAAGCACGGATGTATCTTTTACGCCATTGTATCAAATGATTTTTAAATATGTCTAAAAGTGTATTTTAATAAACGTTATACCTGTATGATCCCAAATATAGCTATAAATCGCTCAATTAACCTACCTCCACTTAGAAAAGCCAGTGTAGCCAGCAGTAACAGCACTTTCATATTGTAGGCTTAATGTTTCGAACGGAATAATATGTATTTAATAAACGATTCTTTAAGCTGTGAATTGTACTGTAACCTGAAAAGTTTAAACACATATACAAGCTTATAAAATATAACAAAGACTCCTTTCTTTGTTTTCTTAAGTCGAAAACATCACTGCAAATGCGTCATTGAAAATGTTTCAATATTTTTACTAGTAATATATGACCGATTGTATGGAAATTGTTCCATAACAATTCCAAATAGCTTTATACAAGGTACAACCAGTAATGGGATTTAAAAAATAACAGGTTCTCTTTTGTATCGTACTTACTAACAACAGGTTCCCTAAAACGTCTAATGTCTGTAAAAAAGCAAGAATCGGATTGGTGATTATCCCGACGTTCCAAGAACGGGTTCGACCAAACCCATGCGAACCTCTTGAATCCCATCACTGGGTACAACCGACTATAACTATTTCTTATTCGTGAGATACACACTGTGCTTGTACAGCACCGAGAACACTTGTTACGTTTGCGCGGACAAACAGTTCAAGTGACGATGTTGTTTAAACTTGACTGCTTATATCCAGTCCACGTTTAACCAAATATCTTCTCAGACCAGTTCTTGTAAATCAATTTACGCTCATTGAAAGATAAGGAGTATTCTTATTATTTTATTGCGCTGTTTGACTAATAAAACCAAGCAATGATCAACTTTATTTTCCGGGAAATATGAACTTTTAAGAAACTAATTTCAGCACCTTGAAACCCTATCTGCATTGACTACACTTTCCAAATATTTGTGCACTGGGCGGTTACCGCGCAAGTAATTGGAACCCAACATAATGTTAGCACGTTCGCCAATGTATGACACACGTGACATTGTAAATAATTGGGTAATAAATAACAAACACGCAAATCGAAGTGGAAAGCAGAGCATTTGCAGCCATCATTGTGCAGGAAATCTTATACAATAAGCCCCGAATTCATTTTCTTTTCCTTGGCTTGGTTACACTGCATCATTAAATGTGTCCTTTACGGATACCTCCAATAACACGTGCTGCTGTTTGTTTGCCCTGAGTGTAAGTTTTCAGGTTTATAGCTATTACAAAACAATCTAAATATGGGCGACAATTTAGCAACAAAAAGTGCAAACATCAAAACTATTGAAATTATCACCTGAAAACCAAGGGGGTTAACACACGGGCAATCGTCAGACGACCTCGCGCCCACCATCGGGTTACCGGAGCTATTGCAATGTGTTGTGTATGATGTTTCTTTAATTTATTAGTAAGAATAATCCGCTGGGTTCAGGCGATGTCCGTAAGTGCCTTGTCCAAGGACACAACCGACTAGCTAACGCGCAGTTTCAAAACTGTAACCTTTCGGCTGAAAGGCGTCGCGCTAAATCACCAGACTAACCGGTCGGATATTATATTTGCTTACCTTATATATTCATGCAATTTTAACTTCAACATTTCAGAGTGTGTGGGCTCACTTGACCGAAGATATCTTGTTATTAGAACCCAACTCAAATACAGCACTACAAGCGTAATAACGCCAAAGACTGCGTAGAGAACTACAAAAGGTAAACCCAAGTTAAATTTTGAAATAGATTTACTCAGGCCTAACTGGTTTTTCACGTCCAATTGACTTAGGTGTAATTATTCATTATCATTTACTTTACCGAGCTAAAAACAGAAGTTGTAATACATTTAACACAATTAGTAATATTTACCGCACAAGTCGTTTAGATAAAAAATAGCTTTAGAATGTAAAAAGTTGCACTCAATTTAAGATCGTGTGGCCAAATGGTAAACGCGACCAATACATATACCGACTTTTATAAAAAAAAAACGGGACTAGTGACGAGCCCATCATGGGTTCGAAACTTGGATAAACAAAGTTGCACTCAATATACGATAGTGTGGCTGAATGGTAAACGCGACCAATACACATACCGACTCTTATACAAAAATGGAGGAGTAAAAACTACACTTATTTGTTTGACATGTGTGTCATATATAGCATGGAATCAGTTTTAAAACTTCCTGTTCAAGTTTCTTTTTTACAGAGTTACAAAGATTTGTGAACTAAACTGCAGGTTAAATTATCAATGAAGCACCGCAAAAGTGGAGATTAGATTTCGAGTCTTTACACCGGGCTCCCTTTTATCCGTGTTGACCCGATTCAACTGTCGGTTTTGCGCCATGTAATCGATCCCCGGACGTGTAGAAAACTAGACGGCAAATTATCCCGCTTAATTGAGCGTTCAGGAACCAAATACCTCGGGTTATGCTCAAAACACCCAGGAATTTTTACGATCGGTGGCAGACTAATTAGTTTACGGGCGATACTGTGTTGATTGATATCAGGGCGGTTTAATCGCCTCCGCTGTAAGAAATTAGATACAGGAATCCACCTAAACTATCATGGAAAGTTTTACACCCATTAGATATGATGTATTGGAGTTTTAAACGACGAATTGTTTGTTTAGTTAATAACGTTATTTTTAATGAATTTGTGCGGTTGTTCGTAGAGTTTATTTGTAATTAGTGTTAAAAACATGGTTATTGTAAAGCACGAAATGTAACAGTAAACACAATTGTTTACTCTACAGAAACCGCTGTACGAGTAGTGGACATAACGTTCTTTACAACGGGACTAAACTAAACCGAGAAATATAAATACGAAATTTTTCCACAAAAGCCCGCACAGTATTAATTTCAGATCGTCTAATTTTGATTGATATATTTTTAAGACGATCCTTCAAACAAACAAACGGCCGTTTAAGTGGGCTGCACGCAAAATACACGGCGTTCGCAGAACTTACACGCAACAGGTCATTTCGAATATAAAGAACAAGTGCCTTTTCATCTTATCAGAGAAACAACAAGGATTATGTACAGTACGATTGAGTCACAGTTCCGGCAAAACACATTTCGTTCGGAGAAACGGTGTCAAGTGTTTGAGCAAAATTTTATGGGATTTCTATGAAATCCGGCGGAGATTTTCCGGTACTTCTAATCGTTTGTTTAATTCTTATGTTTGGTACAAAACATAACAAGATTAATTCTGACCCCGAATGATGGTCTAAGTAAGTGACGGTAGAACCCGACTGTTTTGTTGATAAACTCAGCGCAGTCGTCGCATTGAGTTATTATCAATAGCTTGTCCGACAGATTAGACTACAGTGGTTTAGTGCGTGTCGCCTTTCAGCCGAAGCGTTGCAGATACGAAACTTGTCGCTAGCTAGTCGGTTATGTCCTTGGGCAATACACTAATCGGACATTGCCTGAATCAGGCGGATTAATGGGTTCTACCAAATTAAAGGAACGTGTAAATTATATACAACACACTGCAATACCTCCGGTAACCGACGGTAGGCGCGAGGTGATCTGACGATTGCCCTGTGTTAATCCCCTTTGTTTTTCCATTTACGGGGATAAACATGAATATCTTATCCCATCCTAGCCTACTAACTCACATTTCGATCTACATATAAAGGCTTGTTTGACAGACATCAAAATGACAAAATTATGACGAAGTCGAAAAAACTGAACCCGAAATATGATAAAAATGGGGGCCAGTGGTTAGGGGTAAGGTTTAAATTAGCCCGAAGAGTCAGGGTTAAACCCAGTGATGGGATTCAAGAGGTTCGCATGGGTTCGGTCAAACACGCTTTTGGAACGTCGGGATAATCACCGATCCGATTCTTGCTTTTTTACAGACATTAGACCTTTTAGGGAACCTGTTGTTAGTAAGTACGATACAAAAGAGAACCTGTTCTTAAATTTTTGAATCCCATCACTGGTTAAACCCCATTCTTATAATAGTGTTGTATTGCACTAAGTGTGCTCTACATTTTGTAGTGAACTTACGCAATAATCCCATTGGTATAATGTCGTCGGAGGTTACCCCTAAAGTTCCGACATTCTCCTGAATTTTTATTTCTTCGTCTGTATATTCCATTTTATGGCAACAGCGTCTTTTCTATTCAGCTTTACTTCTGCAACAATAAACAACTGCTAGAAAAATCACTTTGTTGAAGCAAATAGAAAAGTATATCGGAGCTCTAAATCCATTCAATGGAGAAGTATATTGTTATAATAAAATAAATATATAAATTTGTAATGTTTTAAAATTCCTATTCAATCCGAAACGTGATCTTTTCTTTCACCGTAGACACTCTATACTATCATAGAAACTGTATAAACACTGTATAAAGAGTCTATGCTTTTACCAATGCTTTTCCTGCTTTAAACCAACTAGAATACGATATGTCTTAGCTTTCTCCCGTAGACACAATAACGCAAACTTAAAATTTCTCTTCGGCTATTTGTTAACAACTGGCTTGCTGCCAGCAACGGTTCAGAATAGATCTCTGTCTGCACGCGGCGCCCGGTTTGTTAACTTCCTCCTTCAGTTGCGCACCACAAGCGCTTTGTTATTGTTCTGCTGCGAATGCAAACTGGATTGTTTTCGAAACGTGGTTAAACAATTTACTCCTGCGACCTTCGCTAAATTGCCCGTAGCTCGATAGGTTATTCACGCCTGCTATGTAAGTCGTAAGCAATACTATGCAGTAGGTGTTTTGCCCAAAGTTATCCATGTTTTTGACACCAAAGACCAAGGTATTTATGTTTTTGACATTGCACTGTACCAAAGACCCAGATTTACAGTTTCAAAGTCATCTGTCTACTTAACCTTGGGTGCAAACCATAATCGCGTTATCAATACCAACTTCGAGCTCTGCAAATCAGCTATTTTGACGTGTGATTAAATGCGGGAACTTCTGCGGTTAAAATGCTCACACCAAGCAGGAAATTCCAAACTTGTACCGCGATTTACAAATTACAAACGTGCAAAGCATTTACGCATTCCAATAATGCCACCGACAAACAACCGCCAACTGGCACTGGATCACTTTACCTCAGTTTTCGATCAAACGGTAGTGCCAATAAGAATTACACAAAGGTAATTGGATCAATCTGATAAAACTGTTTGGTTTCCCTCTTTTTGATATATATGCTCCTTAAAAGTTGTGGAAAATCGACTGAAGTTTTCAGCGTTGATTCTGCAAAACTATACCGTTACGGGGCAAGCGTTTCGCCGGTTTACGCCGATTTCTGAACCCTGCCCCCCTGAACAAATATAACCTAAATGCTACACAAGTCGACTACTGACGACTGCCCCGTCTGTTTTATTCCATTTCGTTTGTTTTTTCTTCTGCACTTTGGTATCCGGTATCCCACCCAGCTATTACTAGAATTCCGAGACAATATCGCATTCAATCTCTAACTTATTTCCAAAATTTTCAGACAAGCGTCTGCCAAAAATTCCAATGCAATGTGCCAATGCGTCGGTATTGTAAAATCCTCTTATTTATATTAAAACTTTATGAGGATTTGACATTTTAAACAGTCATTTTATACTCGTAATTTAATGCTGGTTTAGACGGCATTCAATTTTACTGCATAAAGATGAGTTGCTCGAATGGCGAATTGAATAAATGCTGACGTGTCAACGACATAGGAACGTGACTACATCACTTTTCCACATCTTATAACTCGATCATGCTTAGTCGCCTGTCACGATAATTGCAAGACTTAAAACGGTTGAGCATTTCAAGGGCCAGCCGTCGTTAGCTTATCTCTTTGACACGCTACACGCTCTGTCCTACTGAGCGTCTTGAACATACTTCGAACTTTCAAGAATTCAGACTACAGGCCCCATACGTTCATAATTCATCAGGGTAACCACTGCAATCACACCTCCTTAACTGTCGCTACATTTAATATGAAGTGCTAGTTTAATAAACTGTTGTGAAACTCGGCCTTTGGCACGCGCCTGGTTTCACCAGCACTGCGTAATAAACAGCGCTTTATAAAGCGGAAGATAGCACTGACAGCGGAAGTAATATTCCCATCATTATCTATTGTGCAACCTTTCTCTTTGATACTGTTTCTGCAATATAAGTGCGTTAATAAAATCACGTTTCACTTGAAGGAAACACCAAGTATTTATAAACGAAGGCAACATACAAGTGGTAACGGGTAATTAAAACAACTTTACTGATTTGTGCATTTCTGTTTACGTCACAGCCTATATTTCGGAGTTAGAGACGCAGCTATAACTTATATTTTTCGGGTTAGCCTATATTTTGGGTTAGAGACAGCTATAAACGATAATTTACGTCAAAACACAACGTTAAGGAATTTCACACCACTCCTGCGAGTAAGGAACGCAAAGGCGCTGATAAATTCGACACTTGCCCCACACTATAGCTGATTAAGCGTTGATTAATCCACGTCGACAGTTGTGGACCTCCTTGGTTGCTAAAAAACGAAATCATTCATTACAACTGTTCTAGCCGGAGATCGTTTTCCCAACTTCTATAAAATGGCGACAATGTTTATACGAGGCGTAAACCAGCATTTAAGATTAAAGAAGTCAATACGAACGCAAGCGGCAACATATGCGTTCGCTGCTACATTGGCAGCGAGCGCAGTAGGCTACACCTTGACTGCGAAAGCCGACATTTCGATCAACAGGTGGGGAAATCGGAGACCGATGGACAAAATCGACCCAACCCATCCCCAGCAGAAGTTGTTCACCGTTCTGGAAGGTGACCGTCGAAGATACAAGTTGGACGCATCAGTAGATGGGCTGAGAAAAGAGGTGTACCAAGGCGTCGAGTATTACACAAGATCACCTCCTTATCTCAGAAGCAATTGACCTATAAATGAAGTTTATACTATGATGCTGAGTGTTCGAATAACATTTATTCTTGATTTTGTTTTCTTAAATAAGTCCCGTTTGCTGTTCATTGTTTTGTTTATTTCTTGAAAATATAGCGGTATTGTTAATGCACAGTTCTAACCCATGATAGCCTATAATAGCCTCGTCCTTACGTTTGTCCGTTAAATAAAATACTCTATATGAATCGGTCACGTTGACCTTTCACCTACACAACCGTTTAAATAGCGTTTTAACGTTAGTTGAACTTCACAGAAGCAAGTTAGTAACCTTTCGACCGGTTAGTTTAGTGGTGCAGTGCGACACCTTTCAACCGAAAGGTTGCAAGTGCGAAACTGGTCGCTAGCTAGTCGGTTGTGTCCTTGGGCAAGGCACTTAACGGACATTGCCTGAACCCAGCGGATTAATGGGTTCTACCAAATTGAAGGAACGTCTTAATTATACAACACACTGCAATAGCTTCGGTAACCCGACGGTGAACGCGAGGTGATCTGACGATTGCCCGTGTGATAACCCCCATTGTTTTCCCATTCACGATGATAAACATGAATATCCTATCCCCCTATCCTTAAGCTCAAACTTTTTTTGTGCGAACCATGACCCGTTAGACGGCGCCTTTGCGCAATGTAGTCCACCAGAGTGACTCACTAATCGAGTCCGTCTTTTAAACGAGCAAAGTTTTGAACCCCATAAAGGGCCCGTCTCTTACAGCGTTTTTGTATAATTGGTCAGTTTATGTATCGGTAGCGCTAACCATTCGGTCATACGACCGTAATAAAACCCACAATAAGCAACTGGACTTGCTTCATGTGGGAACATGTTCAAGAAATGGATTGTTGCTTTAATAGAAACAAAGTTTTAAATATTATGTCCATATTATTTTAGTTAAGTTAAAATTAACTCAAATAATTTAAACGTCAAACTTTAAGTAAGGGTCATAGTTCATGTAACTCATGTAACGTGCTGGTAACGAATAAAGCAGAAACAAATGATTACAACGGTCAAGCTCTGATGCCCTAATATTCATTTTAGTGTGCGGTTTACCGCCTTCTGCTATTTCTCCTTTTAGTTTTCGCCGGCAACCCCTATTAAGTTTCTTGATTACTATATATTTTTTTGAGTAAGTTAAATTAAGGAAATCGGGCAAAACTAAAATAAGGGAAAGCGAGAAGGAGGGAAGGAGGAAAACTGCTCACCAAACTATGGAAATTAATTTCAACCCTGCCCTAAATACTAATACTAACCTCCGAACTAACCCTAACTCCAACCCCATGTTTAAAATTAACTCTAATGCCCTAATCAAAATTTAAGAGTGCAGTTTCCCTCCTTTTAGTTTTCGCGGGCAACCCGTATTAAGTGTCTTGAGTACTATATCTTTTTTTGAGTCACTTAAATTAGGAAAATTGGTCAACACTAAAAGGAGGGAAGGAGGGAAGGAGGGAAACTGCCCTCTAAAACTATGGAAATTAATTTTCCATAACACTAATCTCAACCCCAGAACTAACTCCAATCCCATGTTTAAAACTAACCCTAACGCCCTAATCATTTTAGAGTGCAGTTTCCCCCCTTTCTACCTTCCGCTTCCCTCTTTTTAGTTTCCCAGAGGTAGGCCGCATAAACACTTGGCAATCCGTATTAAGTTTCTTCTTGAGTTTTATATCTTTTTTTGAGTCACACAAATTAGGGAAATTAATTTTCGGTCTGGTGCACTTCCAATGACGAAATGGCAAGTGTGAACATTTCACCTACACCTATGCTCCCAAATGTACTCTAGAACGATATATTACCACTTTATGAAATATGTGATAAATGCAAACACGCGAGTGATAACGTACTGCTTATATACGAGTGTTCTTTTTATGTGTGTCTTGAATAGTTTTTAAATTTTTAAAAAATGTCAGTGCGTTTGAGACCCGATTCAATAAAATACTCTTAAACCGACAAATTACGAATTGAAATGACGTCACTGGAATACCGACCTTGCAAAAACCTTGATAAAAGTTGATTTATTGATTTATAATAAATCTTCGACGGCAGTCTTCTATATTTTTTCCCAGGAAAGCCGTGCCGCATTCACGCCAGACATTTCAGCCCGCTTTTTCCGTTTTATCTGACTGACGTATTCCAATGACGTATTTTCCTCGGAAAACAATCTCCCTGTTTGTTTCATTGTTACTGAACAAATCCTGCTGTGACGTAGGGATCTCTATCTCTAGTTAAGAGAAAGGATTGCGGAAAGCGCCTTTTCGCTGATTAAACAAAATCGCAACTAAGCGGGAATCATATATTACTCCGTAGTCCGTAGTATTTACTTTTTGTTAAGGGTGTTTTAAATTACTTAACAAATAATTGTTAACAAATAAACGTGATATTATATCCCACAAATCTCATAATATGTTTAAATATATGGCAGTGGTGGTATCTGTCAATATATGTTGCTCTGAATATTGTCGCAAACCAAAAATATTAAAGGAATCGATTAGAAAAAAAATGGAAACGTTTTTAAATTCATTTTGGAATTTCAAGTTTATTTTTAACAAAGTCCGTTTCGTGTCCTTAAATAGGAATATGGAATATGACGAGACAGACAGAAATAGCTTGGGGTAATATTTAAGTCTATTTAAATCCCACGCGTATACACCCTAGAAAAAACTACTGTTGTAAGGAATGAAACATGGTTTTGACCTGGCACGTGGTACAGTGGTTAGTTATACGTATGAGATATTCATGTTTATCCCCGTGAGTGTGAAAACCAAGGGGTTAACACACGGGCAATCGTCAGATCACCTCGCGTCCACCGTCGGGTTAACCGAGCTATTGCAGTGTGTTGTGTATAATTCACACATTCCTATAATTTGGTAGAACCCATTAATCCGCTGTGTTCAGGCAATGTCCGTTCCGACTACCTAGCGACCAGAACCTGGAACACTTCGGCTGGAAGGCAACGCGTTTGTTAGCGAAGAGTTGTTATTTTATGTCGCTTTCCGCTATCTAACTGGTTTCTCCCTTTACCAAGCATATGTTACTTTGACCTTGTCTAGTTGACTGGTCGGTCTTATTTGCAACCATATTTGGAAAACACACGATTTTAATCGGGGGCGGTAAAACAAACTTCACTAATAATAAAATATGCAGCGTCTGTCATGGGCATCAACCAAATTTTGGACTTGTGTTTTGTTTTATGGCTTTAAAATTTGAAATTACTAAATCTTTAGTGAAATCGCTGCATTTAAAACAGGAAGAACAGATTTTGGGGGAAATGTAGTACAGTAAAAAAATAAATCCGGAAAATCCTTAAAATTTAACCTTATATTTAAGGTAAATTTCACGTAATAGGTGTAAACCAGAGCTTAACTTAAGTTTTATTCACTTTAACTAATCAGTTTAAATTCTTTAATTTTGAACAGTCGGTTTAAAATTTGAAAATTTGTGAGGTAAAATCAGACAAAGCTTCTTTGTTGCGTCACGTCTCGGCGAGCCAATCCCAACATAGAAGAGAGTATTGTAATGTACGGGCGTTTTCTCATAAACTATTATTTTAGTCAGACAATTTTATGGTTTGATCGGTTAGGATTGCTGAAAGTTTCTTTTCATTAAGTATTTTACAATCATTCTTGTTGTTTCAGTACACAGCGTCGCTGTTAACTTGTGAAAATCTTTGTTTTTGGTCAAGCACTTAATGGAATGTTAACTTGTAAAAATTTTCGTTTTTTTAGTACAGCACTTGTTAACTTATGAAAACCTTCGTTTTTGGTACAGCACTTAATAAAATGTTAACTTATGAAAACCTTCGTTTTTAGTACAGCACTTAATAAAATGTTAACTTATGAAAACCTTCCTTTTTGGTACAGCACTTAATGAAAAGTTAACTTATACAAATGTTCCGTTTTTTGGTACAGCACTTAATTAACTGCTTTTTAACTTATTAAAATGTTCACTTTTTAGAACAGCACTTAATAAAATGTTAACTTATGAAAATCTTCGTTTTTGGTACAGCACTTAATGAGCTGTTAACTTATACAAATGTTCCGTTTTTTGGTACAGCACTTAATGAACTGCTTTTTAACTTATTAAAATGTTCACTTTTAGAACAGCACTTAATAAAATTATAACTTGTGAAAATCTTTGTTTTAGGTACAGCACTTAATGGAATGTTAACTTATGAAAACCTTCGTTTTTGGTAAAGCACTTAATGAAATGTTAACTTTACAAATGTTCCGTTTTTTTGGTACAGCACTTAATGAACTGTTTTTTAACTTATAAAAATGTTCACTTTTAGAACAGCACTTAATAAAATTATAACTTGTGAAAATCTTTGTTTTAGGTACAGCACTTAATGGAATGTTAACTTATGAAAACCTTCGTTTTTGGTACAGCACTTAATGAAATGTTAACTTATACAAATGTTCCGTTTTTTGGTACAGCACTTAATAAACTGCTTTTTAACTTATTAAAATCATCGCTTTTGATACAGCACTTTTATAGTAGAGATTTGTTTTTGGCCCGCAGACGATTTTTGTGTGAATCGTGTTCGTTTTATTTTCTTTAAATTTCAGTTGAACCAAGGCGAACTTAGCGCTGTTAGCCAAAATACCGGTATTTGCGTCACTATATGCCGCAACTTCAAGGTTAACTTTCCAACGTACACATGCTGCAAGCGTCTATAAATAACACTCTAACACGTTTTGTAAATTTAAGCTTGACGTTAAAGCTATTTACATAATGAAATTTAATTCCTAATATATTAGGTAAATTAAATTGGTCGCATTTTAAGTCATTTATTTTCTTTTGTAATTAATTATTTACCTTGTACAACATTGTACCATGGTTTGATATACATAGCAGAACAGATTGTTTAAAATTGTATCCTGCTTTAACATCCTTTTAGAGAATTTAGGTAGTCTGTGTTTACTCGGGTAAAATTAGAATATAACAGGTTTATTGTTCATTGTTACCGATCTTCTTACCTGAACTTCAGTTTCCCGCTATGATGCCTACGCCACACTAGGCACTGTGACGTCACTATTGCCCACGGCGGAGACTAATTGAGAAAAAATGTCAGATTATTGAAGATTGCGTCTCCGAGAAAAAATATCTCTGACCTTATATATACAGTACCTATTGCTTTGAACCGTATCAAGTTTCCGATTTTCACAATGCGTTTATTTAGTTCAGCTAACAAGAATATTTTATATATTTGTTGGTTCACAGGTAGTTGAATATAGCTGCTATTTCTAACTTTATAAGGCTTCTTATTCTTGTATGGTCGTAAATGCAAAATGCTGTAAATGTCCGTAGAGTGTTACTATTTCAGGAAGAGTATCAGTTTTACCCTATAATCAGTAACGCTGGGCTTGCCGGTAATCCGCTGTAGTTTCAAGATGTCAGGAATCTAATAGATGGGATGAGAGGTAGGTTATTCTCCAAGCAACATCGCAATGTTTGCTTGCAGCGCTTGGGTGGTCGCCTTGATGAATGAATCTTCTCAGGAGGTCTGCTCAAAACCCCTTCATTTTACGTCGAACTTGCACGGAGTAAACTTTAAAAGCGTTGTGCGATTGATTGGCATGGCATAGACATAAGTTGCCTAAACAAATATCATTTTGCCCCTGGCTACTCTACTTGGGCACATATCACATGCATTAAATGTACTGTATTTATTATTCTTGTCCATAGGTTGCAGTGCCAGCTTAGTATTAAAGGGATCGTGATTAAGGATCGTGATTTTAGTACTTTATTGTGTATTTAAATGCAGTTTCGATGTTAAGACAAGGGCGTTAGCATTACACTGATTTACGGTCTCATCCTAGTATCTTTTAACAGACAGAAGTTAACACCCGGTACCACAGTTTACTGGAGATGATCTTTCAATTAACCGCCACTGAGTCATCCCCAGCGGTTCGTTAAATACGTAAGTCAGATAAAGCTGACGAAATGTTGGAAGGAACGCGACAATTCATCATTCTTGCCCTTTCTCTTGCTCGAAAATCTCGCAGCCAAAAGCGAGGCTGCGGAAAATTTCGCCACTGGAACTGCTGTGGCCCTTAGCTAAAATAAGCGTGTGACAGACGGCTTAGCGGTTTAAGGTTTCAGTAAATAGTTAAAGCGTTTGATGATTTTTCAGAAGATATGTGAAAGTTGGCAGTGCCGTGGACCGATCCCACGTTAAACGTTGAAATAAGATATTTTAATCTTTCTGCCATAAATAAACCTTTCTCAAACCAAGATTATACTCCGTATAAAAGCCTTACAGAAGTTAAGTCGTACATAAGTCAGCACATTCCATATAGAAGAAAATCTACATACAAATTTGAAATGGCTAAGTTTAGTGTATAAAAAAGTTGTCTTTTATACACCAGTCACGTAGCGTCAATGACTGTTTCAGGTGAATAGACAGGCTTTCATTGTCCCTATCTTTAATTTGAAGTACTTCCGAAACCGCTGCGCGTGATTGGCGTTACTAAATTGATCGTAAATCGCTATCTGTCTGCCTCGCAAAAAAGGCCGAAACGGTTTATTGGTTCTGGCAATTGAATCGGACATGGGGGATATGGCGTGATTCGCCATAGAAGTTCAACAAAAATCTCGTGACTTGAGAACGATTGGCAGCGCTGGTGTGTACGATTCTGCTGATTTGAAATCGTTTCAAGGTCGAATGTTAATCAGCTGCGCAAAATTGAGAAGAATCGGAAAATCGTTCAACAAGTCTTTTGTAGAATCAGTTATCTCGTTTTCCCAATGTTAGCATTTATTGTTCAATATACCATAAGCTTGAAATTCTGTTTAACGGTTGGCATGTGCATATATGAGATAAAGGGAAGCAAATATTGACGCTAAAGGAAGCAGCAAGGGTACCGGTAAGGAATCAATCACGTATCTGTTCACAGCGGGGCAGCCTGCTATATACGACCATGTTTATGGCACAATGTTAAGTTTTAAACGTTCAGGAAAAGCGAACTATCCAGCACCTCTGCAGCTAACAGGTTCGCGAGCCAAAAGTATTTAAAGTATGGGAGTTGTTGCGTACCTACATTCTTTTGTTAGGAGTGCTTTGTCAACAGATATTACCTGTAGTCTCTGCAGCTGGTGATGTTAGCCTATGGTCTAGACTTGTTGGTGTTGACTTCCTACAAACATGACATGTAAAATCGCATGCTTATATTTTGTTTCAGGTTGATTGTGAAAATTAGGAGATTTGTTGTCGAGAAAATGTCTTTAGCTTCAAAAGGATTACCAAGGATTTTACATCAGATTCTGCTACTTATTGGATTGGTACTTCTGCTTTGTCAAAACACGTATGCTGGAAGAATCAACCGACCGATAGACGATGATCTTAGAGAAGGCGAAACTCTAATTCCCGACTTGGTCGATGTCAATCTTGATGTCGGGACGGTGGATACAAACCTACCGAGTGTACGACACCATCGACATAACAATCATAACGAACAACCAGCAAATTTTACCAATATACGGTTCAATCGACACCACACATCTGAAGAAAGGTTGGCTGGCGCTTCTTTCGGTAAGCACGCCTTAAATTAAATCTTTACATGTTCTTAAGAAAACTCGAGAATAATTTGACATTTTTATTTTTAATACGTTTTAAAGAGTTGACTCGAAACACAATTTACCCAAAATTGCTTTGCTTTTGTTAGCGAGAGAACTTGATATTGTGAATCCGGCTGATCGATGGTTGACTGTGGTACTTGTGGTGCAGCTACACGTACGACGAACCGGATAATAGGGTTAAGCATGCTGTGTAATCCTAGATGTTAAATCCATTGTAAACAGAGTAAAATACAGTCGATTGGCTGGCTATTCGTGGCATGTACCCAGTGATGGGATTCAAAAATTTAAGAACAGGTTCTCTTTTGTATCCCTAAAAGGTCTAATGTCTGTAAAAATAGCAAAAATCGGATCGGTGATTATCCCGACGTTTCAAGAACCTCTTGAATCCCATTACTGCATGTACCACATCGTAGCTTGTAGAACGAACATTTGGTTTGAATTTAAAATTTAAGAAGAATTTGAAGTACAGAAAACCTGACGCGAAGTTTAATTCATTGTTATGGGTCGATTGTGCTGAAATACTGGTTTTGCGTGTCCACCGGATATACTTTAACACAATCAATATCCATATCTAAACGTCTTTTCGATATTAAATTCTTATGAAACTCCTGTTGATAGGAATAGCAACATTGTTTCCCCTAGATTGTTGTTCATTTGCATAACGGTAAACTGATTTAACAAGAATGTTTAATATACCATGTGTTTGTGGATAATTATCACGATTGGTGTTTGTAAGTTCTATGTTACCTCAAAAATTTCACTGCCAAGCTGTGTATGCGTCATGTGCGTGTATGGGCGTGTGTGTTTGAACTGCTGGGACCGTACGTAAAAAAGCGACCGCTTTGCTATATGACGTCTATTTGCTATATGACATCACTAAAGTTTGAATACTGGAATTTTATTTTGTTTGCTCAATATTTCGCCAATCTCTTTCGAAATTTGGTTTGCTTTACGTGACATTGTCATGTTTTAGAGTTTCGGTCTTGATTTTATCAGGGTATTAGTCACATTTATCTCAATATCAGCTTCTTGCGGGATGCACGTCATATGTAATGTGGTGCATATTGAGAAACGTTCACTTATCCATATATCAAGTTTAGTGACGAAATAAAGCTGACGGCAAAAAGACATTGCCCTTGAACTTAAGTTTGCCGTGTAAACACAGCGTAAATTCGTTCCATTGTTATAGGCTACTTACTTGTCCGTTTTTTTACCATATATTTGCACATATTTTGTATATCGTCATCGTAGGGTGACGTTTAAATTAATCTGTTTTGTTTACACAGCTGAAATGTGCGAAAATGGTCAAATACCAGACGACAACCCAAAAACGTGGCACAACAAACAGTGCAAAAACTGCAGTTGTCAAGGGTCGGTCGTGACCTGTGTCAACAATGTTTGTCCGAACCTACCCTGCGAAGAGCCAGTCACGGTTCAAGGGCTTTGCTGCCCCGTTTGCCCAGGTTTGAACGGCGAAACATCATAAACAAAATGCAGTTTGGTAACGGTAACTTTGACAGATAAAGTATGCGAAACGGGTGATGGCCGTCGGTTTATCGATGGATCGGAGTGGTATCTTGATGATTGCACGTTCTGTGAATGTAAACAAGGAAGGGTGCTGTGCTCTGTGGAAGACTGCGAGTATAAAACGTGCGAAAATCCAGTAAAAGGTGAGGATACAATCGAGATTTTTATTATTTTCACAAGGCTGACAATTCCCTTTGGACGAATTATCGGCCAATTTGGCGTTTGGAACGTGTTTTCTTTCGGTTATATCCTCAAGTTACCTCTGTTACGCACGATGCAAGCTGAGCGCAGACGAACTGTCCGTCAAGTCAAATCAGGCGCTTCTGCTAAAACACGGCTTATCTTGCCAAGTTTCGCTTCGACCGTCCTAAAAATCTCAACATCTGCCCAAAAACAGGAACCAAAACAAGCATTTTTGCTTTGTTTCACTTAAATGAAGCAAAGCGTGTAACAGTATACGGTTAACTTGTCGTATCGGGCAGTTGTTGAATCGAAGTTGTGCGTGCTATGTTTTGAACGGATGACAACACTTTATTGATTCGAAACTAGCGCAGTTCTTAGCAGTACCACCAAATTTCTAGTGATGTCTTCGAAACGTGAGCTCCTTAGGCGTCTAGAGCGATCAGCATAGTAGAAGCTGTTGTTCGTTCGCCTGTTGTGAAAACAAATATAATTTCATCCTCGGTGCTAAAGACACTAAATATGGAGTGCAGCTTACAAACAAGAATGTGTACCGATTAACCTTAAGCGTATATAGTCATGATTGTGCATTTATGTAGACCAGTGGGTTTTAGCTAATTATGTACTCGCGTCATCCAAGGTTAAAAGAGAAGCATTAGTATTAAGGACGCGATTATCCGATTTAATGAGCTTGAAATTGTTACTTTGGTGTAGACGACTGTCTGATTCTGTTTAATTGGTGTACTAGAATGGTTTCCTGTGGTTAACCATTGGAGAAAGGATTAAGATGTCGTTCGGTAGTCACGTACGGTGCGTCATGGCCCCAATACGGGCTTCTGACTAAACCATTCTGTATACGGAACATACAGTTCAAAGGTTGTTTGTGGCACTAAATAATCCCCTTAGTCTTTCGTCACGTATGACCCTACTGACAACTGGGCATTGATACAAAGCCGTCGTTTCTTTAATGTTTGTAAAGCTCCGATTTGTTTCAGTTCCTGGCGAGTGCTGTCCAATATGTGCCGATACATCCTGCCATGCAAATAGCGGACGGAACTTGAGCGCAGGGGCAGTTTGGAAGGAAGGTACGCGGTCCTTTAATAAATCACATTAAATATAAGAATCCAAGAAGTTTACCAATGCATTTCCTAGGACTGTGTACCCACTGCTACTGCAGAACCGGAGACCAGGCCTGTGCGGAAGAGAAATGTCCACACATCAACTGTAGCCATCCGTTTCGCAGTCCAGATCAATGCTGTTACAAGTGCCAAGGTATGTATGTGATGAGACGACATTTAACACAAGTCATTGGGGAAACTAAAAGGAAGGAACACTGGGATGGGGGAAACAGGAAAACTGCACACTAAAATGTAGATTAGGTTAATTTTAAACATGGGGCTATAGTTAAGGTTAGTTCTGGGGTTGAGATAGTGTTTGGGATAGGGTATAAATTAGTTTCCGTAATTTTAGTTAGTAGTTTTCCTCTTTCCCTCTTTCCCTTCTTTTAGTGTTGCCCCAAGTCATGCGGTTGTACGACCTCGATGTTATTATTAAATACGATATTCCCAACATTTTTCAACGCTGACACGACAAATACAAATCAGCACGCGGATTCCATTCACCAAACTTCCTTTGCAGACGCGGTCGAATGCATTGTATCAACCTGGGGATCATGGGGTGAATGTCCGGTGCAGGAATGTGGCGGCGGAAAGAGAAGAAGATACCGAGGTGTTGTTGTGCCTCCTAGGAATGGCGGTGCATTTTGTCCGCATTTGAGCGAGGCTCACCAATGTCCCCGTCAGCCATGCAGCGGTAGGTGTTGTTGTTGTTTTTTTTTTGTTAACCATTTGGCCACACGACCTTACGCGGTAGGTGTTGTTAGTTAGTTAGTTATGTGCATAGGGCATGATGCCCCCTTGCCGTCCATCAAACTACATAATCTCTCCATTTGCTTCTGTTTCTCGCCCTTCGTTCAGCCGCATAGATCTCGGATTTTTTCCCTGTAGGTGTTGTAGTGTTTATATTTTTTTGTTTTGCCCTTAAAGAAATTTGACGGGTACGGTCGTGTGTCCGAATGGTTAACGCGACCGATACATATACCGACTATTATACAAAAACGGTCCTGGTGACGAGCCCATCATGGGTTCGAAAAAAGAGATTTGACGGTTGGATAAGACATTTTTATTTTAAATGATTGAAAAAATTACATAGAAGAATTTGTTAATGGTTCATAATCCGACCTCGGTTCAATGGAAGAGTCCATTGTATATTGCATACAATGTGGAGATATAATTTTTTATACAACTTGAAACCTCTGCGTTGAAACAATGTATATAAAGTGCTGTCGGGTGCATATTGAACCTCTCAGCCACTCGCATTTGGAGGGGTGCCTCTAATTACTACAGAATGGTCTGGAGCGCTTGGAACCCAACTCTAACCCAAATCCTAGCTTTAATTCTAATTCTAACCCTAACCCACCAAGTAATCCTGTAATAATTAGAAGTACCGCGGTTTGGCTCCAATACGTTGTTTACATAATTCAATATATGAATACAAATACGTCTCGACTCGTCGAGTGGTCCAGTCTTCAATAGAACGAATCGCTAAATAAAAGCGTGGTGGTTTACAATACAAAACCTAACATAAATTTAATGATTTTTTCCCTCAGATATTCCTGTTTGTCCCGTTACGGAGTGGGGTACGTGGGGTCACTGCACTGCTACATGCGGGACAGGTCGCAAACTGCGCATGCGTCAACGAACCAAGGTTACCAAGGATACAATGACGTCTCTGATTGACTGCGCACACACACACATGCAAGAGACCATGCTATGCTACACTGGAACCTGCCATTTGCCTCCAGGACTGCTGGGTAAGCGATTGATGTAGTTTGTACCTTAAAGTGAAACTTAACTCTATTTACAGGAATTTTAGTCACAACTTATGTTTCTTATTATTTACAAAATTTGTCCGACCGGTTAGTCTGGTGGGTTAGTGCGACGCCTTTCAACCGAAGGTTTGCAGCTACGAAAGGCCGCTAGCTAGTCGGTTGTGTCCTTGGGGAAGGCACTTAACGGACATTGCCGGGGAAAATCATAAATATCGTGTCCTACCCTATCCAAGACAAGGTAGCTCCGGATGTAAAGTATGTATTTCGTGCAGACATCCCAATCGATGCAACCGAAGGCGTCCGTTGTCCAGAAGTCTCTTGGTCAGAGTGGAGTCAATGCTCAAAGTCATGTGGTCACGGGGTTCGAATTCGGAATCAGGTGTTCCGGAACTCAACGGGAGCGATTAATAGCGGGTGCAAGTTGTTGCAAGAGTTGAAAGAATGTCATGGCCACAATTGTACCGGCTTCTGTAAGTGTTTATATTTGAAAGTTAACATTATGTTTGCATTTGTCTGGCACGCCGGTTAGTCTGGTGGTTTAGTGCGGCGCCGTTCGCAGGTGCGAAAACTATTTGCTAGCTAGTCGGTTGTGTCCTTGAGCAAGGCACTTTACGGACATTGCCTGGACCAAGCGGATCATTGGGTTCTACCAAATTGAAGAAATGTCTTAATTATACAACACACTGCAATAGCTCCGGTAACCCGACGGTGGGCGCGAGGTGATCTGACGATTGCCCGTGTGTTAACCCCCTTGGTTTTTCCATTCACGGGGGTAAACGTGAATATTTTACGTCGCATATGTTATTTTTTGCAATGGTCAAATTAATTTTGCGTGCCAGAAAGGGATTTTACATTCATTATCTAGAGCACGGAGTGCACAATTCACTATTTTCGTGTATAGGCTACTGTACAAAATCTATAGGGCAATATTTTCTATGCGACAGAGCCAGTTTGCATTTGTCCAACCGGTTAGTCTGGCGGTTTAGTGCGAAGTCTTTCAACCGAAGGTTGCAGGTTCTGAACTGGTCGCTAGCTAGTCGGTTGTGTCCTTTGGAAGGCACTTAGCGAACATTTCCTGAACCCAGCGAATTAATAGGTTCTACTAAATTAAAGTCACAACATATTGCAATAGCTCCGGTAACCCGACGGTGAGCTAGAGGTGATCTGACGATTGCCCATGTGTTAACACCCTTGGTTTTCCCATTCACGGGGATAAACATGAATATCCTATCCCCTATTCTATTTTAAATAATTAAGTTTTTGTTGTGCAGCAGTCAATTGCAAAGTTACACGATGGAGTCCTTGGACCCCGTGCTCTGCAACCTGCGGAGAGGACGCAGCGAAAAGTAGACATCGTAGCGTCGTACGACTGCCATCTGCTGGTGGAAGACCGTGCCCGCATTTGACTGTTTCGAAGAGGTGCAGACTACAACCCTGTATTTCTATGCGGTCGTTTCAACTCTCCCGTCCAAGTAAGAGTTGTTTTACTGTTTAATGTTAGTCGATTCAGGGGGCAACACTAAAAGGAGGGAAAGAGGGAAACTGAACACTAAAACTATGGAAACTAATTTTAACGATGCTCTAAACACTAATCTCAACCCCAGAACTAATCACAACTCCAACCCCATGTTTAAAACTAACGCCGCACAAGTGCAGTTTTCCTCCTTTTTCGATACTACCGTCAGTCGTTAAAACACGAACAGTTGTCTTATTAACTGATTTAATGCTTCCAGTGTTTAATATTAAGGGTCCATTTGAGTCCACTCGTTCGAGGCCTGTTGAGGAGTTTAACCTATCTCTTCAATGCAAACTGACCTTATAAAACGGCCTGACACTCAAAACCTGCCATAGGAAGTCGTCGATTTTTCACGGTTAAAAACGAAGCTTAGATCCCAACCTAAACATTTTTACTTAACAATTTTGAGGTGGTGCCCCTCCGTACATCGGGAACTTTTTCCCAACAACAGCTAGAAGATGCACAATCAACGTCTTCATTTCACAAAGCACTGCTTCACTATTACATAACTTTACAGCTAAACTAGAACACCGACGCGTAAGGCGCAGCCTATAGCACATGCTGCTTTCAACCACATAAACATTGGGGAATCACCACCATCGTTACTCAGCAACACACTCATTTAAATATCACGACTAAGACAAAGGCCGGACATAGAGGTCTATTAATTGGTTATACGCCATCTTTTATGCCCTGCACTGATATAAGGCGTCAGTATTTGCCTAATTGACGTTTCTTCTTTACAGGCCACGCATGTCGATCCGACGATGGCCGAACTCACTATGCGGAGAACGAACGGTGGTCGCCGGAAGAATGTGTTTCGTGCGTTTGCACGAATTCTATGAAAGTTTGTAACCGCGAATTCTGCACCAAACCCCAATGCGAGAACCCCGTAAAATACCCCGGTTTTTGCTGCATGTTCTGCGAATGAAAACTGCGCGCGGGGACTTGTACAATGCAACCTGTATCGGGATGGGGACTTTCCCACGAGTGATGACAACGCAACTGATCTTTGCGATAAACTTCAGTATATTCGTTTCTATAACAGCGTTTGACGCTCAAACACACAGCATATTTGTTTCTATTTTTTCTGTTTCACCCCTTCCAAAGTTTATTTTATTTTAAGGTAAAAAAACTGATGTTTAAATGGTTTTAAGTCTCCTAATTAAGGCCGGGTCTCATTCTTAATTCTTTTTCGTCATTTTATTTATTGTTCTATTGAGTGCAACCCGTTTATCGTGCAGAATAAATTTAACTATCTAAGTCGTTCAGTTACACGTTCCAATACACTTTCTTTTTAATAAAAAAAGAGATATTTATGGCGAACAACGAAATAACTCGAACTTCCAGTTCTGTGAAGGGTGGACAGGTGTCGATTAACTGGGCAGTTTCAATCCAATTCTGAACCTGCAAAAGTAGTTTTATTTAAAATATTTTTCTGTGGTTTATGAATTAAAAAAATCAGATTATTAATTGAGTGTGGAATTTAGTTTAGTTCACGTTTTTTTGCCGCGGTATTAAAAAATGACAAACGAATCAAATCACGGAACAGAAAAAGACACAAAGTGAGCAAAAAAGCTACATTAAAACACGGGTCACTCAATGCATGTTAAATGCCATGCCCAAGGACACAATCGGCTAGCTTGTGAACAGTTCCAAACCAGCAACCCTTCTGCTGAAAGGCGGCGAACTAATCCACCAAGCTAAGGTTGTCTTCTATACCATACCTTGTAAAAGCCGTCGTTTCGTTCTTGACTTCTTACAATGAATACAGTGCCTAATCTTGTCCAGCATATTACGGCGGATCGTAGGCTGGTTAATGTTTTCGCGCAACGCCGCAAATCTGTCCATGACCTGCATAGTTTGTGGCAACGAATGAAATTTTTTGAGAAGAATGAATAATTGTGGTAAAAATAAGTTATTTACGGCAACACTGAAAATGCTGATTACGGAGAATAGGATAGGATATTCATGTTTATCCCTTTAACGCACAGGCAATCGTCAGATCACCTCGCGACCACCGTCGAGTTAACGGAGCTATTGCAGTGTGTTGTGTATGATTCACACGTTCCTTTAATTTAGTAGAACCTATTAATTCGGTGGTTTCAGGCAATGTCCGTTAAGTGCCTTGCCCAAGGAAACAACCAACTAGCTAGCGACCAACTAGCTATAGGATATTCAGGTTTATCGGCGTGGTTAAGACAACGAAGAACGTTATTACACAATTGACATGAACATGTTTGAGTCCCGGAAACATTGTTAAATCGCTGGGTACACAAAAGTTTTAATCTAACACAGCATTGCAATAATTCCCCACTTTGAGCATACAATATTCGAAATGAAAGTTCGAACACTCTGTGCATTCCATCAATCCCAGGAATCGCAAGTGCAATATGTTGTTGGTTAATTAGTGAATAGGTTTTGTGAAAGTGGTCGGCATTTAATTGTCTACTTGGATAGCTCAAACGCTAAGAGCATTGGTGGTCTGAAGGCAGTCGAAAGGTTGTGGGATCGAAACCAGCCACCGGCTACACAGATGTGTCTCTGGGCAGTCACTTTAAGGATATGACCTGAGTAAACTTAATTAATACGATCTACTAAAACTAGAGAAACACCTCAAGCAAATATAACACACAGCAATAGCTCTGGTAAAACAACAGTGGGGACCGAGGTTATTTGATCACTTCATCTTACTTAATAATAATAATATAAATATTATTTTTTATAATGTTATTAGTCACATCCTAAATTACCCACCAGAAATAAAGCGTCTTTTACCCTGTTATCTTTGGAGTCCACAATATCCAGGGCATCCAGTATATAACGCACAGTGTTCTAGAAAGTTTAATGAATTTAACATGATTATTTAAAATTTGACTTCAAAGTAGAATTTCGGAGCTGTCTATGAAGACGGTAAATATAGGTAACTTTCATAGTAATAGTGTCAATGGACCTTCTATAGCCTAAATTCCTGCCCAATTTTATTGTAACGTAAATTCCTGACAATATTAATGTAATGTAAGTAATAGTGTTAACACAAGAAACAACGATAGTGAGCAAAGAGCTACATTGGTATATAGCTAGATTATGATAAAAAATTGGCTATGCAACATGCTTTGTACTTTAATTGCGCTACAGTGTGAATATTTACATTGCTGCGCCATGCTAAAGACAATTAACAATTCTATTTAATGACCTTTTCATAATAAATAAACAAATGTTCTATTAGATCTGATATTTCGGGGATGTACATTACAAAGGCAACATTTTAAAAGTTATCCATAATAAATTATTATACTGCAATATATGTACAAACAAAAAGTATATCTAATTGTTTACGCATGTTCGAAAACACTTACATTTAAAGCATTTTGTTCAAACGTTTTCTTTTTATGCGAAGTCCCCTTTTGTAACAACTGTTCGACTGTACCGGATGGAAAAGGATTTTCCTGGAAAAAAAATTGACAAAATATTCAACCAAATGACAATTAGATAGGATATATATGTTTATCCCACTGAATGGGAAAAAGGAGGAAGTTATCACATGGGCAATTGTCAGATACCTCACGCCAACTTCGGGTTACTGGAACTATTGCAGTGTGTTGTATATGAATCACATGTTCCTTTAATTTAGTAGAACTAATTCAAGCACACAACTGACTAGTCAGTGACCAGTTAGTTTTGCACCTGCAACCCTTCGGCTAAAAGGCGATGCACTAAACTACCAGACTAATCTTTCAGTTAAAGACGCTAATTCGATGTTAACATTCCTATCAACCTAAAATTTGCCAAAAAAAGTTTGTTTTTATAAAAATTCTTAACTGGTATCATAAATCTCACACTACCTCTTCTATATCTGGGTATTTTTGGTACAAACAATTCATGTGCTCTTCGTTAACCACACGAAATGTACGACACGGTATCAACCTTTGTTCCGTCAAACTTTTATAATCCGGATCTCCACTCTGGAAAAAGAAAAGATACAAAATGAATAAACGGTTTTTATATATAATACCCCTTTTTATATATAATACCTTTCTTATCTCATAGTCTCATAGATGCCACTGTTTTGGACGTAAATTTGTTTTTAAATGAATATGTTCATACACAAACTTTAGCTTAGTAGGGTGAATATTTCCTGGTGTTGCATATGGCACTTTAAATACAAAAATAAATAGTAACAGTTTGTACTTCTTTCCAATCTCCTTCAATAATTTCAACTGTGTGTATTTGTTCATCGTCCAAGTTTTGTTCCGTTTTAATGCTTTTAAGAACTGAAATCTCTAAATCCTTTTTGCGTTTTCTTCCTCGGCCCCTTTTGGTCATCTCAAGTCGGTTTCTTCTGTTTTTCCCTCGAGTTCGTTCTCGATAAACAGGCTGGATAGGAAAGGGATAGTCAGTTGTACATAATCATGTTGTAAATGATAAATATAATCTTTGTGTCTACACCACGGTACAGTGGACTCGACCACTAGGATAGAATAGGATATTCATGTTTATCCTCGTGGATAGGAAAACCAAGAGGGTTAACACACGGGCAATCGTCAGATCACCTCGCGCCCACTTTAGGGTATCAGAGCATTTGCAGTGTGTTGTGTATGAATCAGACTTTCCTTTAATTTGGTGGAACCCATTAATCTGGTGGGTTCAGGCAATGTCCGTTAAGTGCCTTGCCCAAGGACACAACACTAGCTAGTGACCAACACTAGCTAATACTAGCTAGCGACCAATTTCGCACCTGTCACCTTTCGATTAAAAGGCGACGCACTTAACCGACAGACTAACCGGCCGGATGGCTGGTTGTCAATCAAAAGAAGCCATCAGTCAAAATAAAATCAATTAGTAACTTTCACACTTTCCAAAAAAATTTGGTTCTAGGTTGTAACTTAGTAAAATCAATAGAATTGGTGTTACTATCTTGGTGGATGGGTAAATCTGTGCACACTGTGGAGCTGATACACAGGTTAGTAATGCAGGCTGCATTGTGTTTACGTTTTATCGCTTTTCGAACATTTTTGAAATGTCAATTAAAATGTGGCTAACAAGATTTACATATTAATGGCAATTACATTTTACACTAACAAGGATAGAATACAATAACAAATATTAAATCTCTACTTTTTTCTAAAAACTTTAAAAAATGACAATTACTAACCATTGCAATATTTTCTTGACTGTTTGCTTGGTCTATTGAAGGACTCTGCACTGTATATTTACAAAAATCATTGCACTGGTTCACTATATCGTTGAGCTCCAGATAGGCTGCAGTCATCCATACGGACATGGCGGTGTGAGAGTCCACTTTCAGCTCGCCCGTGTAAAAATAGTCCAATATAACCTATGAAAACAACACATGATAATAAATAAAAGATATTGGTAAAAGCAAGTATTTATCTTTTTTGTAAAAGCATTTCGGTGAAAAGTATGACAGGTTAGTCTGGTGGTTAAGTGAGCCGTCTTTCAGCTGAAAGGTTGCAGGTACGAAACTGGTCGCTAGCTAGTCAGTCGTGTCCTTGGACATGGCACTTAATGGGCATTGCCTGAACCAAGCATAATAATGGTTTCTACTAAATTAAGGAATTATACAACACACTGCAATAGCTCCGGTAACCCAACGGTGGGCGGGAGGTGATCTGACGATTGCCAGTGTAATAAACCCCTTGGTTTTCCCATCCACGGGGATAAAGATGAATATCCTATCCTATATATATAACACACGGATTACAATGATATACCCAGCACTCAATTATTAAAAAATATGTAAATAGCAATATGGGCATATGTGACCAAATCTGAACAGTGTTCAAAAGTGGCTTTATAAAAGATTACAGCTATGGTAGCCAGCAAGCTTAACAACTTGTTTTATCGGAACAGGTTACGCACGCTCCGTTTACCTCAAACGCAATTGGCTTGACTCCGCTGAGTTCTATAACAATTTCAACACTGCCAGCATGGTTTCCAGAACCAGAACTGTTCTAAAAATATAAATAAGTATTTCTTGGATATATCTTGTGGTTCATATGTACACTTATTGTAGATTGGACAAAATACATGTTTAATATTATATCTAATATACCAAACATGCCTGAACAAAGTGAAATAATAAAAGAACTACAGTAAAAATGTCTTGGGTATATCCAATAGAAACTATATTACTTAGGATCTTTTAAACTACATGGATAAACATGATTATATATTTACATGTCACTATACCATTTTAACCAGTTCTGTGAGAGAAGCGGTTATTTATTCTTTTTTAAATACTTACAAGTGCTACATGGATAGAATGGTAATTTGCATTAACTGATAAATGGTATTTTGCATGAACTGATTTTAGTAATATGTTAAGAACATTTTGATTATAGTAATATGTTAGGGTTTAGCACATTTAATGTGGTTATGTATGTTATTGAATTGCAGACTACCTCAGTAAAGTGATGTACATTGCTGACATATTTTAAACATGCTGTATAAAAAACAAGGCGATATGTTAAACATTAAACACTGGGTCAGGAATGTATATTCACCGTTATCAAATCATCTAGCTTTCCGCTATGGCCTGCTAATACACATTTGTGGGCATGAAAACATTTTTCAGCAACAGTGATGGAGGTATCGCAGAACATGCCCGTCTTTCTTTGTTGTAATAAACGATCTACCTGAAAAAAGATGGATAGAAGTTATAAACACATTAGTGGGCTTTTGCATGAATTAGTTGGTTCTACAATATTTTCATGCCCATAAAAAGACATGACAGAGACACGAAATTGCGACACATATTTATATACTAACTTTTTAACACCAATATATCTATAAATAAAGGCAATGAGAACCAGAATTTTGCATGTGTATATAAATGCCCGAGACATATTATAATTAGGCCAATAGTCATTAAACATTAATTGGAAAAACTTGCAATATCAAATATAAATTAAATCAAAAATGTATATACGCCTATAAATTCTTCTGTGCCTCCAACTACTACAGGATCGCTTGGAGGGAACGCTTCCTGTATTCATTAGAGGCACCCCCAGATTCTCACTCATTAGGCTAGCCTATAGTTACTACAGGATTTTTAGCCATTAGCCTATAAACCTACCAGTTGTGTTGCATGTTCTGGACCAATATTATTTTGACTTTTCACGGAATACGAATGTAAGGAATCCATGAATGTTTGTGCCAATCTAACTAGATTTATCAGGCTAAACTAAATACGAGGATTCTTTAACCCGTTCTTTATCGCTTTAAAGAATCAAAAACAAAACAAACCGACTGACTATTGAGCTAATTTCAGATTATTTAAGTGTAACAATTGCACTCAAGCGTGACAACTCTGAAATTACCCACGTGATATGAACATAAGGCTTATCAATGAATGCGAGGATAGGATCCTAATTGCTTATTTTGTAATTTTTATTTAAAAAAATTCACTTTTAAATTAGATACAGTGCAACAGTACATGGTGAACTTTTATTCCCAATGGAGTTAATTTATTTCTAAAAATAGGCTGTTTTAGTTTTTTAACGTTTGCAGGTTGTTTTTTTTTCACTGGGCTAAGTTTTAAACCCATAAGGGGTTAGTTAGACACTAAAAAGCGTTTCACGAGAACACAGTGTATAGATCGTTTGCCTTAACCTTCGCCCTCAACCGTTCATTTCTTGCAATTTGACTGATTTTGTGAATGCGTAGCGTACATGGTGGCGCTATATAGTGGTTTACCGGCCATACAGGTTTAGTGCAGTCAGGCAGCAAAATATCACGAACAGCAATTTAGATTAAGTTGTGCAGAGAAGACCGCGTACCGGTATACCGCTGATTTGGTCCGTGCACGATGTTATTATCAATTTGGTGATGCGCGTGTTACACGAAGAATAGCGTACCGCCTGAGTTCTCACACTAAACTACCGGTATTTTAGTAGCACTGCAGTTTATAGCGTGAACGTCAGTAAAAGAATGGCCCGATTTTATTTTGTTTGTATTATATTTTATTAAATTTACCCTTCCACTCTCCATACAGATGTGGATCAAGTTTAAAGTTTTAAAGGGAGCCTAAGTAAATGTGTGTCACTTAGTCTTGTAAATATTTTGTACAAAAAATCTGAACTGTGATTGTGTTTGGGAGGAGGGTAAGAGTTTCATGTGGATTTACTTGACTTCCTCACGGTACCTAATCAAGTAAGGGCACCAAGATCACCGGCATTTTCACAAATTAGTATAAAGTGACAAGAAGCGAAAATGCAAAGCTTTGGAAATAAAGACAATCCTTGCAAAAGTTTTTCTCCGAACATTTTCAACAAAAACAAATGTCAGAATTGTTTTCGGCCACGAGAAACTCACTTAAAATCGGACAAAGATCTCAGCAAAGTGAGTGATGTATTATTTATCTTTTGTAATATTTAAACTAAATTAAAGAATGTGAACCATCGTTGTACAAGGGTAATGCTGCCGTTAATTCTTCCGTATCAGGCAACACTAAAAGGAGGGAAAGCGGAAAGGAGGAAACCTGCACACTAAATTACAGAAACTACTTTTAACCCTCTCCTAAACACTAATCTCAACCCCACAACTAACTTTAACTCCAACCCCACAACTAACCTTAACTCCAACCCCATATGTTTAAAACTAATTCTAATGTCATAATCTTAATTTTATTGTGCAGATTCCCTCCTTCACGCTTTTCTCCTTTTAGTTTCCCACTTCCGTATCCCCAAAGTTAATAACGATAACACTTGTTACGCAGTTATTTAAGGATTTCTTATATTTTATTTAAATTCAGGCGAAAGCAGTTTATGGAGGATGGCTTCTTCTTGCTCCGATTGGAACTGATTTTACAAATCTTATGCATAAGAATAGAGTAAGTTCCATAGTTATCTTTTCTTATCTTTATCATCATATTGTTGGGGAATATCTTAGTGGCATAATTGTATAAATAAGCACTTATCAAGCTGTGATTTTGTGCTTGTGTGTCTCCATGGCTTGAAATATGACTTGTGTTAGTTATTCTTAGCATAGTGACTTAATCCTCCAATGCTTAACACTTACAACAATATCTACTATTTTGTTCAAGATGGTAAATAGAAGATTTGCAAGTTGTTGTTCGATTTTGTTTAATGACAATTTGTGACACTCCATTATGCTAAGACGACATTCGTCTAATTGCTGAATAACATTGCAATCATTTTAAATGATTAACCTTCAAGAGGTCATTAATTAGTTCTCATGACTGTTACTTGTTATTGTTGGACATCTTCCACAAAATATCAAATACATTTTCCTGGTCAATTAGATATTAAACACTTTTTTACCGTTAAATGGAAACCTGTTATAATATTATTTTACCGGTACCATAACATGGTTACTCTGGTCTATGATATACCAGTACTTATATTTAAAGTCTGAACTATTATAAATCAACTTATAAATCGACCAGGTATTTTAAATGATTTCTTTTAATTTGTAGAAATGGCAGCGAAGATGGTTTGTCCTGTTTGAGCATGGAGCACTGCGATATGCCCTTGATGACAATGTGAGTTAGTTTTGTGGTGTTAGTTTAATTAAAATTTGTATGCATTTACGACAGTAGCCTATTAAACAGACCATGATTCCCCAATTCCCC
>CH003336.1:604686-625465 GCA_000149265.1 Ciona savignyi | reverse complement strand
ATTGCTTTAGTATATTTTTCTGTAATAGCTGGCTCATTGAGGTCTGCGGTGTGGTAATTGCCCCATCTCATAAAAAAATGATTAATGTAGTGAATTTTAGTTAAAAATCACAATTAATGTAGTAAATTTTAAATGAATAATCATAAATGCAGTGAATTTTAACTAAATAATAAATTCAGTAAATATTAATTAAATAATAAATGCAATAAATTTAAGTTGAGTAGGCCTAATCATAATTATTGCAGTGAAGTTTTGGTAAAAAATAAAGTAAAATTCAATTGTTTTTGTACATTTTCCCACTATGGCTTCCCCCCACCACCCGTTTTGCTTAACTGATATAATTTGTAAATTTTTCAATGCAGTCTGACAACAAAGAGAACAATGAACCTTCGTCTGTTGCCTCGGATGAGGTAGATGCCCCACGCGTCGAAAGCTCTTCATCATCAGCCCCCCGTTAAGTCCCCCACATGTCCCCCACGGGACCCACCCACCCCCTCGAGACCCACCCACCCCACGAGACCCCCCTACACCCCGGGGAGCGTCCACACCTCGTGATTACGAGGACAGAAGAGGACGTAGCATCTCAAGGAGATCAACCAACATGAAACAGGTTGATTTTTTTTACCTGTCTTTTTTTTGTTGACACGTTTGAGAGTTTATTTCAAAGTAAATATCAATTGCTGAACACTGCAAATGTTTTGTGTATTAGTATTATATTATTCATGTTTATCCTCGTGAATGGGAAAAACCAATGGGATTAACATATGTGCAATCGTCAGATCACCTTGCGCTCATCGTCGGGTTACCGGAGCTATTGCAGTGTGTTGTATAATTGAGACATTCCTTTATTTTGGTAGAACCCATTAATGCACTGGGTTCAGGAAAGGCAATGTCTTGTAGCTTGCGACAAGTTTCGTAAATGCAACCTTTCGGCTAAAAGGCGCTGCACTAAACAACCAGACCAACCGGACGGACAATAAGTGATTATCAGATCTATTTCCTACAGGGTACGCAGACCGACCAACCTACCTCAAGACTGGATCTCAGGCGAGCCAAATCTCTCGATAGAAAATCATACGAATCGATCGTTCTTTCTGTAAGTTTGTATTGAAACCTTTAAGTTGGGCTGAAATGCTTGTATCACTCTTGGTGAAAGTTTTGCAGGTGCTCTCAGAGAAAAATGATTACGTTGGCAATTTTAATACATTTGGTTCTTCTAAAAACTTAAATGATACCTGCACCAATTTTAATAAAATTTGATTGTTCTAAAAACTTAATAGCACCGGTACCAATTTGAATAAAATTTGGTTCTTCTAAAAACTTAAAAGCACCAGTACCAATTTAAAAACAAATTTTGTGCAATAATAGTGGTAACATGGTTACTGAGCCTTTTGGAAAATGCATGACTCCAAATTAATGTTTATTTTATGTCAAAATCGAGCTTATGATTCAACTTAAATTAAGATTTTTTTAAGACACTTTTTTGCTTATATTTAACATTGGGTTGTTTATCCATTCTTCCTTTGATCGTGTGCAGCATAAATTAAGTGGTTTTCACTGCGTGCTAAATTTCTTTGTACTTTATTGAGCCACTTTTTCTGCAATCACAAGTTTTGAATTAAGTGCCGTTCTGACACTCGTGCCGTGTCTTAAACCACAGCTGAGACACTTAAGTGTGAGCAGTGTTGCCAGATCAATTTCTAATTTTTCAGTGTTGCCAAAAGTTTAGAGCTTTTTTTGTGTTCAAAGTGATTTTAGCAAGCTTGGTTTTAATTCGGTCACCACTGCTGTTGTAATTAAGAGTCAGCTATTGTTTTGTATAAGAAGCTTGGATCCCTACTTGGGTCTTAGTTTAGCTGGATTAATGGTCCTTTAAAAGCGCTTCGGTTGTTTTTCAGTTAAATAAAACTCTTTAAGTACATTACTGATGTGATATAATTTAATATTATGTAAAAGGTGCTAATTAATTACAGCCCAAAATTTTAAACACTTCATTTTTTTTAGTCCGGTGTTATAAATTACTTAATATTTAACTGTCATTCAAAACAAACTTGCTGTAGATTTAAGGGGCTTATTTTAAGGTGAAGTTATTTTTGTTCAAATCGCACAAACGGCACCCCAAATAATCGTTAACATGACTTAAATAGTATAAAAACAGAAGTGTGATGGTTTGGTGTGTTTTCTGGTAAATTTCAAGTTTAAATTTACCGTTCACTGGTATGGTGCGTTTTGTGGCAAATTTTAAGTTTTTTTGTGGCAAATTTAATTTTACCGTTCTAGAAGTAAAACGGTTTTGTTTGAATGCTGTACAATTTAGTGGGATCTGGATTGTACAAGTCAGTTATATTTCAACAGCCGGACATATTCAACATTAAGAAAGGCTGGCTTACCATGTTTAAAGATGGAGCATGGCAAAAGCATTGGTTCGTACTGGGTGATAAAGTGTTACGTTACTACCAGAACTCCACAGCAGAAGATGTAAGGAAACAAAATAGTTTTTTTTATTCTTTTATATCAATTTAATAATATATAGCTGGTAGGCTTGAAAACCATATAAGTTGCCACTGTTTTATTATTTGAAGTTAACACTGTTTTTTTAGAAGCAAATAACACTGTTTTATTATTTACAAAATCAAATCCAGTTATATACAATCGTAAGTTTTTAAGACTAAAATTGTTTTGTCTTTCGTGCTATTTAATAATATTAGTTTTTGGTTTCCACGATGAAAACATGAAGCAGAACTTTTAATAAAAATTTAGAAAACGAAAAAAATAGGCAAAACGACAGTCGTTAGAACACGTCTAAAAACCAAAAAATTATCAAATATATTAGCTCCTAGAACCACATCAGAAGTTTGTTAAAATATTTAACTGTTTTATTAGTTTGCAAAACAAAACCCAGTTTTATACAATCATAAGTTTTGAAGACCAAATTTTTTTTGTCTTTAGTGTTTAAAATTGTCACGAATTCTTTTTTAAATCGCTGTAAAGCTAATAGGTCCACTTCATACAGTCGGACCAATCGACTAAAAGTGTGTAGGTATAACACAAAACTAAAAGTGTGTCAAATAAAACTTAATTTCGGTTTAAAATTTCCCGTCCACAGCGAGCCAGTGTGGACGGAATGATCGATCTTTCTTCCAACGCAGATGTAGAGGTGATAGAGGTCCAACGCAACTATGGATTCAAAATAAAAGTAATGAGTTTCTTTTTGATGGTTAAGGCGTCATTCAAAACAGGCCAATATTCCCCTCGAGTAATGTTTACTCACATGATGCATGTCATGTGCGTAAGAATTTACTTTTACAAATAAAAAACAGTTAACGTTGACTGTTTTCTAATTTTTACTCTAACAAAAAAACTGTTTTTTAAATTTTACTCTTACAAATAAACTGTTTTCTAAATTTTACTTTTACGAATAAAGAACATTTACCATGACTGTTTTCTATTCAACTGGCGTACTGGGAAAAAAAACAAATCCTCATCATTGCGACCGTTTTTATTATACAGATGGCGCGTTGGAATACCGGAGTCTATAATACTTACAGCAGCATCATAATAAAATATCATTCATTTTGTTTTGTTAAAAGATTAAGTACAGATTGGTATTAAGACATTATGTTTTTATTATACATGGCGCGTTTTATAATATGTTTTATTTTAAATGTTTCATCTTATTTAAATGATTTCTTACTCGTCCAAAATTTAATGAATTTTTGGCCCTGATTTAAAATATTACAAACATTTGAACACTTTATCAAATTAGCTTTGACGTTTTTATTGTAAGTTATACATCGATTGTAGCTTTTTGCATGGTTTTCAAAAATAAGCTTCAATAAGTTTTACATAGTCACAACTTTCCTTGGCTTTAAAATTTCTCCATGTTTTGTTTTCTTTCAAGTTTCTCCCATTATTTTATATCAAATGTCAAACATCACAAACTTTATCTACAGCTTTCTAACGAGGAGTTACAATTGGCGGCCATGACAGCTGGCATCCGGAAGAATTGGATCGACGCCATTAACAAGTGTTCAACACCAGCTGGTAACGACCAAGATCGGACCACTCAGCCTCTTAAAGTTGAAAACAATGTAAGAAAGCAACATTCAAGCTATGTTATAGTATTATATTGATAGACATTGATACATTTTAATTAAATTTGAATTGCACCCTGATTTTTTTTAATTTTTTTCAATTAAGTTTAAATTGCACCCTCAGTATGCAAAGCTTTTTATACAAATAAAAAAATATTTGTTTTCAGTCTTACAGTGCTAGATTTTCATTGTTTATTTATGGAGAAATTCAATATGTATGGGTCACACCCAGTGATGGGATTCAAAATTTTAAGAACAGGTTCTCCTTTGTATCGTACTTACCAACAACAGGTTCCCAAAAATGTCTTTAAAAAATCAAGAATTGGATCGGTGATTATCCCGACGTTCCAAGAACGTGTTCGACTGAACCCATGCGAACCTCTTAAATCCCATCACTGGTCATACACCAAAGAATCAAAATTAAAAATTTTAATGACAAAAATATTTAGTTTTGAAATATGTTTTCCATCTGGAAAATGCGATTCACTTTTACGAGGAAATTTTTTCCTCTTTTCCAGGATCCCATCAAGAAGTCCGGAGGTGTGGATGACCTGAGTGCAACAGAGCGCTCCCAGAGGAGGAGAGCTCGCATCCGGGATCGCAGGAGAGAAGGAAGATCGAGGACTTTCGACTTTGCCGAATTCCGGTCCGACTTTATTATTTTACACCTTTTTATAAGATATTCATGTTTATCCCTTTGAATGGGAAAATCAAGGGGGTTAACACACGGGCAATTGTCAGATCACATTACGCCCATCGTCGGGTTACCGGAGCTATTGTAGTGTGTTGTGTATGATTCACACGTTCCTTCACTTTGGTAAAACCCATTAATCTGCTAGGTTTAGCCAAGGTCCGTTAAGTGCCTTGCCCAAGGACACAACCGACTAGCTAGCGATCATTTTTGTACCTGCAACCTTTTGGTGATGTACTTATCCACTAAACTAATCTGTGTTATATTCCTGTATGAATTTAAATTAGTTCGTAAAAAATATTAATACTTAAGGTTTGATCACATATTAGGTTATTTTTCTAAAGGTAACTTATTGATCACTAACATATCATACCTTTTTGTTTGCAGATAATTCTTATTTGAATTTCGTCACTTAAATGTTAAGCTTTACTCACCCAATAAAAAAAAGAATTGCATAACATCAAACAAATTTCCAACAGACCGATCGTTGCACAAGCCCTTGGTACCGATCCAATCACCAGACCATCAGAAGATACAATCACTCAAGATAAGATCAACGTGGATGTAAAGGTTTGACTTAGTTGTTATAACTTGTTTGTAGGAAACAAACACGACAATAATTGGTTCAATTCCAACTGGCATATTTTGTGAGTTGGTCCCTGGTGCAGATATTGTATATCCAGTTAATTTAAACCGCTCTAAAAGTTGATGTGTCAGATAATAAACACTCGGATAACTAATGCAACCAACGTAGTTGACAATGCACAGGAAAATAATGCTGAATTTTGAACTAACTGGAATCTACTTTGATAGGATAGAAGATTTATATTTTTTCTGTAAATAGGAAAACCAAGGGTTTAACACTCTGGCTATCGTCAGATCACCTGTTGTGTATGGTTTACAAATTCTTTCAGTTTAGTAGAACCCATTAATCCGCTGGGTTCAGGCAATATTTGTTAAAAGCCTTTTACAATGACACAACCGACTAGCTAGCGACAAGTTTCGTACCTGTAACCCTTCGGCTAAAAGACATCGCACTTAACCACTGAGCTAATTAGTGGACTAACACATTGCTATCCCACCTTCTAACTGCCCTTTTCTTGCAGGCAAGAAGTAGGACCTTAAATCACGACAAGTTACTAAATGAAACAAACAAAAAAACAAGTGAACCACTGCTTAAGAAAGCTGAGGTACTAATATTAAGATACCATGTATATATTATGATAACTTTTTATATTCTGCATGCTGTTTTTTTTCTATACAGTGATATTTTGGTAAAAAAGGGTTTCTTCTTCAGCTTTGAGTTTTTTTAATCGTTTTTTTTTAATTGACTTAAAACTATCTTTTCCCCCCAGACAAAGCCAGTAGTGAAAAGAAACCCATCCGAGATCTGGCATAATATTGAGAGCGAATGGGATAAGATTGAAGCGGTCCAGGTTGAAATATTGAATGGAGAGCCTAACATACCACCCAGTCCTATGACGCAGACGGCTACCATGGTTAAAGCTTTGCAGTCAGAGGTTTGTCATTACACTGTAATAAAGTTATTTTTTCAAATTTTGTTTTGTGCGAATACTTAGCAGTTTTCGTTTCTAGTAGATATTTTATTTCCCTCAATGCGTTTTTGAAGCGCACGAAACTTAGCAAGTGGCAATTTATGGCAGTAGAAAATTGTTTCTTTTCCCCTCAAAGGTTAAAAAAGTTACTCTTATAAAGTCATTTTTTCAGTCAGCATTTTTCGTTTCTAGTAGATATTTTATTTCCCCTTATTGCGTTTTTGATTCACACGAAACTTAGCATGAAGGCTTATGGCAGTTGAAAATTTCTTTTCCTTTCAAAGGTTGATTCCTTGAAGAAACAAATGGAGAGAGTGAGCATTGAGAGAAGTTCATCCATGGAGGATACTTTGGTGAGGACTTAGTCTGGTGGTTTAGTGCGCCACCTTTCAACCAAAGGGTTGCAGGTTCAAAACTGGTCGCTAGCTAGTCGGTTGTGTCCTTGGGGAAGGCACTTAACGAACATTGCCTGAACCCAGCCAAATAATGGTTTCTACCAAATTCAAGAAACATGTGCATCATACACAACACAATGCAATAGCTCCGGTAACCAGACGATGGGTGCAAGGTGATCTGACGATTGCCAGTGTGTTAACGCCCATTGCGTTTTCTAATTCAAGGAAATAAACATGAATTTCCTGTATCTCTCCTGACTCTTTTCTTAATTTGATGGATCCAACCATACAAAAACATAAAATAACCTTAAACAAAAAGTGTGGTTCATCTGACTAAAATACCTTCTCTTTCACAGAGTGAAATAAAAACTATTGCTTGCTTGATTTCCCTTGTATTCATGCTGGTTTTAGAATCACTTTTACATTGTGATACAGTGTTTTGTCCTTGTACGACATGGTCATGGACAATACTTTGAATCATTACAACCCATTTGATTTCATTGGATTGGAGAAATCTTTAAAACAATTGCCAAACCACAGCTACCTTAGCGGAAACAATAGAATTCTTATAAAACAAAACCATAATCATACAACACCTGGCAAGCAATATCAATATTATGCGACTGTGCTAAAAGCTAAACTGAAATTAATGGATCGGAGAAATCTTTGAAACAATTGCCTAACCACAGTTACTTAAGCAGAAACCATAGAATTCTTGTAAAACAAAACCTAAATCTTGCAACACCTGGCCAGCAATATTAATATTATACGACTGTGCCAACAGCTAAACTGAAATCAATGGATCAGAGAAGTCGTTAAAATAATTGCCAACCCCAGTTACTTTATCGGAAACCACAGAATACTTATTGCGATACCTGGCCTTGACACTTATTGCGACACCTGGCCAGTAATGTCAATATTATATACGACTGCCAAAAGCAAAATATACCCATCTCTAATGGGATTCATGTTGTAGTCGGAGGGCGGTCGTAGTTCAGTGGTTGCTGAGTCCAATGATGAAGAAAGTTTGAAACTTCGGTTGAAAGTCGGCCAGCAAGCTGCGCTTATCGACCGACTGAAACAGGTAAAGAACACAGTCGATATATAATATCTGGTGCAAGATCTTAACTCACTTTTGTATGGTTTTTTTTTGTATAACACACCTAGGCCAGTGCTTCGCAACCTTTTTTTACTCGAGGCACATTTAGAAACTAAACATTTAAGTAGATTTGACTGCACATTGTAGTCAAAAATGTTAAAAATAAAGTAATACATGATCTTTATTTAGTTCAATGTTCGCGTTTGTTTTAATGAACAAATTCACTGAATGCTAGAGAAGTTCGGTACGAATTAACTTTTGAACTGTATCGTCTGTCTAGGATTTACAAACCAGCCAAGAGTCGCTGCGAAAACAAAGTGGGGAAATGCGCGAATGTGGGATGGAACTTGACATCTCGCTTAGTGAGTCTCACTTGGTAGAATCTCAGCTGATAAACGCACAGAACGAAATCCAGTTGCTCAAAATTGGGAAGGAAGAACAGACAAAAGAACATAAAAGGTACAGTTTTGTTCTAATATTTTTAAGCTAAGCTAATGTTTTTAAGTGTATTCACAACCTAATGTTAAAGGTACAGTTTTGTTCTAATATATTTAAGCTAAGCTAATGTTTTCAAGTGTATTTACAACCTAATGTTAAAGGTACAGTTTTGTTCTAATGTTTTTAAGCTATGCTAATGTTTTTAAGTGTATTCACAACCTAATGTTAAAGGTACAGTTTTGTTCTAATATTTTTAAGCTAAGCTAATGTTTTCAAGTGTATTCACAACCTAATGTTAAAGGTACAGTTTTGTTTTAATATTTTTAAGCTAAGCTAATGTTTTTAAGTGTATTCACAACCTAATGTTAAAGGTACAGTTTTAAGCTGTTCAAATGTTTTTTAGCTTTTGTTTTGGTACATTTACAACCTAGCGACTTACAAAGTTGCGACATGCCTTCAGTTATTTCACGTAATTACCCTGATGTTTAAGATGTCAGATATTTGGAGTTCATATGACCGTTTAATCGGTTAATGGTTAACCGATTATTGTTACATCAGTTAACTGTTTGTCAAATTAACCGTTAAGTCGCAGCCCTAGTTTTAATGTTTTTAAGGTAATGTTTTTAGGTACATTTACAACCTAATGTTAAAAGTACAATCTAATGTTTTGATGTTGTTTGACTAAAAGCACTAAAATTGTTTTACTGGTTTATGTAAATGGCATTTACGAGTAGAAATAAATTTTTGAGCAGCTATTTTTATTGACCAACCAAGTTATTTTGTTCTATTACTGATTGATACCTGTGATGTGAAAATAAATACAACTTAAACCTTAGACTATTTCCAAAATAATGTCTAATATCTTTGCTTATAAAAACCAATGACGTGTGAATAGTTTAGATGATAATTTTACAATCTTTTTTTGGTTCTGACTCTTTATGTCTCCATATTTTTCACTTCACGTGGCCATGTACTGACTTTTTACGTGCCCATGTAAGCAAAATTTAAAAAAATTCTCACTGTATCTTCTGTCATTGATGTTAACTGTTTAATGCAGAAAAACGGAAACTATCATGGGACAGTTAGAAACCAGTGATGCGCAGTTGAAAAACACGGAAACACTGCTTCTGGATGCACAGAGAAAGATAAGAGAACTAGAAAGGCAAGCCACATTGCACAAGGACCATAATAAAGAAGTGGGTTCGGTTTTATTTATTACCAATTGTATCTAAATCACTGTTTTTTAGGGTATCATTTTCAAAGATTCATTACATAAGACATAATAATATTTATGCCTTATTATTAACATATCAGAGTTTATAATTATATGATAGACTATAATACTTTTAATCAGATGCATTTCTGTATTTGTAAAATTTTAACTTAATTGGAAATTAAAAAAAGCGTTTCACATTTGTAAGGTGTATTGTAACAAGCAGTTTGTTTAATTAATAGCAAGATTGATAACACACTGTTACATCTTCAAAAGTTTTAATAAACAAAATGGTCCTATCGACATACCGCAATAGCCTATTTCTATATTTATTAAATTTTAACTTGATTGGAAATTTATACAACAGCGTGTGACCTGTGTAAGGTATTGTAACGCGCGATTTAAGTATTGTAGGGTGTTGTAATAAGCGATTTGGTTTGCTTGATATCTTTCTAGAAATCAAGTTTCTATTTGTTAAATTTCTATTTAAAAAATTGTGTTTCACCTGTGTAAAGTATTGTAACACGCGATTTAAGTATTGTAAGGTATTGTAATAAGCGATTTAAGTATTGTAATAAGCGATTTAAGTATTGTAACTTGCGATATAAGTATTGTAGCGTATTGTACTGAGCGATTTGTATTGCTCACTTAACAGCATTCTAGCAGCGTGATCCATGTATTTTGCTGCCATTTAATCCTATCCCCATTCCCCGAATCTTCCATTTGTTCCCACCAAGAGGAGCTGCTTTAAGTATTGTAAGGTATTGTAACATGCAAATTGATTTGCTTTATACCTTTCTAGCAGCGTGATCCATGTGTTTTGGTGCGGAGTAGCCACTTGATCATGTCCCCGTGCTTATTTGAATCTCCCCCGTGCTTTAAATCTTGTATTTGTTCCCACCAGGAGGAGCTGCTCCACGAGCACATCCGGATGCTGCAGAACCAGGCTGAGGAGCAGGAGATCGAGATGCGGGAGATGCAGGAATCCTACGAGGAGAAGTGTCAGAGCGAGAAGATGTTGAAAGATCACCTGGAGGAATACATGGCAACGTGAGTTCATTTTCAACTGATGCACGCGTGGATGTCTTTATTTTTATTCATCTTTTTTTTATTCGTCTTTTTTTTATTCGTATTTTTTTATTCGTATTTTAATTATCAGGTAATTTTTTTTTTAATTTCGAAAAGTTTCTTTATTCAATTAGAAATTTTAGTATGGATCTAGTTAATTTCATTCAACTTTCCAAAACATATTAAAATAAAAATAATTATATTTCTTACATTGTTTTGTGAATATTGATTTTGTTGTGTTGTGCACAAATTGACGGCATTTTAAAATCAAAAAAATCAGAAAAAAAACATAAAAAATGCTTTTTTAGTTACGAAGCAAAGTTGACTAAAATGCAAGAAGCGTTGAAAAACACTGACAAAGACATCAACATTATCTCTGCACATAAGTATGTGATTCTTTTTCTATGTTTATGGTAGGTTACCTAAGTTTTATCTTCATGGGTAAGAATGCACAGGGGGTATAGCAGCACATAATATCTCACTGATATTTTCATGGTTGCCATTGCAGTGTAGTGTATAAGTTGGGAAATGTATTTGTAAATCTATAAATTCTCTGGTTTTAAGCCACATTAATCAAGCTAATTGCCCAAGGACACAACCGGTGACAACCCAGCGGGACGTGTCATAAACCAGTGTATGTTTGAAATGTAATAATACAAAAAACTTGTCCAATACATGGTAATTAACCACCTCATTTTTCGTTATATCGTGTCTATTCACTGACGTGTGTTTCAACTACTGTAGTTTTGCTTTTTTATCCTGTTTCTTTTACATACCGGTGGTAATCTTTATCGTGTCTCCTTATCCTGTCTCATTGACTTAATAATATGCGACTCTTCTTTAATGTAACGAAGGAGCAAAAAAAATAAACTAAACCACGTCAACCCACAGGAACGATGCACAGCAAGGGGTAGCAAAGTTGACAGCGGAGTTAAAATCCTCCAAACAGTTAGTAGCAACTTTACAAGAGAAGATTTCGAAACAGATTGCACAAAGTCAGGTGGATGAAGATTGCAACAAATCCCTTCAGGTGGGAAGGATGTTCACTTGTGGCTTTTCTTATTGTTGTTTGCGTTAACCATGAGAAATCGCTGTTGTATATATCAAAAAGCAAATCGCTGTTGTATTCTTGTATTGGTGGTACTTGGTAGTGAATGAAATTAATGGAAAACACTCCGGGTTACATAGAACGAAATGCACGCATAGAATGTTGCATATCAAGATATATGATTATTACACCAATGCGGGCACGATAACAGTTGATTACAGGACACAAAACAATTGGTCGCCAGTCTAAGAATTAAATAATATTGGTCCCTAATTCAAAAAGTGTGCCTACCCCTGGTTTAAACTGCACAATGCATGCGAAAAATTAATTTCTCTGATCTCACTATATTTAACTTTAATATTTATTAATTACTCTGCAACAATTTATTTCATAATCGTATCAATATTTAATATTTAAAGATGCAAATAAAAATAGATAGGATCACGTATGTTATTATTTAGTGTTTTTGCCTATCAATCGAGACGTTACGGCAAATTAAACGAAGCTCATTACGTCGTTTTAATTGATCACCAAACATTGCAGGAGCAACTAAGCAACGAGAAAGAAACTTGCAAGAAACTCCGGAAGATACTCAAAGAACATGATGACGTTGTGTCGGCGAATGAAAAGCAGCTGCAAGATACGAAACGTGCTTTAGACCAGGTGCTGCAGTTGAAACTGATTTCGGACTTTTTTTAGGGGAAAACTAAAAGGAGGGAAAGTGGGAAAAAGGGAAGGAGGCAAACTGCTCACTAAAATAAAGTTTATGACATTAGAGATAGTTTTAAGCAGAGGGTTGGGGTTAGGGTTAGTTCTATGGTTGATATTAGTATTTAGGAAAGGGTTTAAATTAGTTTCCGCAGTTTTCCTAAAATTCAATAGGCTAAACCGTGACACATCAGTGAATTAAAAAAAAAGTACTGCAGCTCTTTACAAGTCGGCGGTGGCTGGAAACAAATCTTAAATATATCATAATATCATTATCATCCTTTGCAGTAGGCGGCCGTGATTTTAAAACTACTCTGTAGTAGCTTATAATAATATTACGCTCCATTTTCGCACTGTGATTATGTGACGCTAATAAATTCAGTTGAATCATTATAAATTGGAAAATATCATCCAAGTTTTTTAACACAAAAAGGGGTTTTATTGATCTTCTTCTTCTTCCCCAGTACTCCTTGCAACTCCGAATAGCCGAGGAAGGAAGACTTGCATCACAGAGCACCGTAAGTGACCTCTCAATTGAGCTACGGAAAGCAAAGGACGAGGTGAACCTTTGTTATTATTCGTGCCGTTTGTCAATGACTGAGTTTATCGTTAGTTCATATTCATGTTTGTAATATAAAAAAGTATGTTTAGTTGAATTACAAATCACTTTGCTTTCGGACACCTTTTGAATTCTTTTATTTGCTTCTTATTGAAAGAAAACTTGTGGTTATTATAGAGCTGGGCATAATTGATCTAAGTTGTATTACGGAATTACGCGGCTTATTTACGTAATTCCGTAATTTCATAATTTTTATGACGTTATCGTTATTTAAACAAAACAAAAAAATTGTCGTGTTTTGGATGCATTTTGATGGTAGACAAAGAGAATAAAAGTTTAAACTTAAAAGTCTAAAATCACAGATCGTGACGGCGTTGTATTTTGTCTTGTCGCGCTGATTCCAGAAAATTGGCGCAAATTCGACTCACATAACATAATTCCGACGTCCCTAATTACATAACTGAACGTAATTTCGTAATAACGCCCAGTTATAGGTTATTACTTGTTTTTGTTTAGATTCAATCACAAAAGCGTAGTTCCGAACAAGTGACTCGAGATCTTCGAACTCGCTTGAAAGCTGCAGAGAAAGAATTGAACGACATTGAAGAAATTCGTGTGAAATCACGAGATCAATCTGAAAGTAGCTTAAAGGTAAAACATGACATCTAATATGACTTTGGCAGATTAGTCTGGTGATTTAGTGCGTTGACTTTCAGCCGAAGGGTTGGCAGGTTTTGAAACTGGGTTCTAACTAGTTGGTTGTGTCTTTGGGTTAGGCACTTTATGAACATTGCCTGAACCCAGCGGAAAAATGGGTTCTACCAAATTGAAGGAACATGTTCATAATATACAACACACTGCAAAAGCTCTGGTAACCCGACGGTGGGCGCGAGGTGATCTGCTGATTACCTGTGCATTTTATTTTTCCATTCACGGGGATAAACATGAATATCCTATATTCCTATCCTAACTTATAATAACGAAAAATCTAAAATAAGTGAATTCAGAAAATTTAAAAAAGAGTTAGAAAATAAGAATGATTCGGTCGTTGCAGGCGAAAGTTACAGAGTTGGAGGCGGAGATGGGAGGAACTGGTCAGATGATCGCTGCTCGCTTGAGCGCCCTCGAGCGGCCACGACGCGACTCCGATTCATCAAACGCTTCCGACAAAGAGACATCGTCACAGAAGGTTGAGTGTGAAACTGTTTTAAAAATTTAAATTTTACTTATCTGCAGTTCACATTATTTGTCCAAATTTTGTTGAATTTAAGAAAATTGTTTTCAAAAACTCGTACCATATCCTTGTTCTTTTTGTTAAATGTAAGAAAATAGGAAAATTGTTTTCAAAATATCAATTTCACTCATCTGCACTTCACATTATTTGTCAAAATTTTGTTGAATATAAGAAAGAAATCATATTAAATTAAATTGTCATAAGAAACTTGTTTTTAAATAAGAATCATAAGAAAATAAGAAATTCATAAGAAATATTGTTTATTGAAAATATTAAAACATCATAAGAAAATTGTTTCTAAAATCGGCAACCATAACCTTTTAAATTTTGCATTCAAACTTGGGTATTATTTTTTGTAACACTGTGCTTGACTGCATGTATACTTGTGGGAGACCTTAGAAAGCAAGGTTTTTTGCTCCCAACTTTAACTTTGCTTCTAAATTTTAAATGGCATCCTCAAAAAGCAGGTTTTGCTTCCAACTTTCACTTTGCATTTCAGCTGCTTCGATTGGAGTTTGAGTTGGATAAGAAGAACAAAGAAGTAAAATCGATGGCCGATCAACTTGGGGACATGGAGGCTAAGGAGAATGAAGCGAATGAAGAGATTAATAAGAAGTGAGTGTCCTTACATATCTTGATATGTTGATTGACACGTTGACATGTTGATTGACACGTTGACATGTTGATTGACACATTGACATGTTGATTGACACGTTGACATGTTGATTGACACGTTGATATGTTGATTGACGTGTTGATATGTTGATTGACACATTAATATGTTGATTGACACATTGATATGTTGATTGACGTGTTGATATGTTGATTGACGTGTTGATTTGTTGATTGACACATTGACATGTTGATTAACACATTGACATGTTGATTGACACATTGACATGTTGATTGACACATTGATATGTTGATTGACACATTGACATGCAGATTTTCCTTGACATATTGATGAGTTGTGGCAATCTAAGTTAGTCAATGTACAAGCAATGAATTCATAGAAGAAACAATATTTTTCTCACAAAGAGTGACGTGACCATTATCGTTTCTCATAGAAAATAAAACATCAGCACCAGACCAATATCTATGAATTACAAACTACTGTATCCAAATGTAATTTTTTTCATTAAATAAACATATTTGTTAAATAAGAATTCTTAAAAACCAAGGTCTTTCACTCAAAATTTTTTTACCAGGGATTTTGATTTTTTTACTCAAATATTTCAAACCTACCCAAATTCTACTCAAAGATTTCCAACCAGGAATTTTGATCCTCCTCCTCTAGGTTGATGGAGCTGCGCGCGAAGCAGGAGTCGGCAGCAAAGGATCACGATGTTGGGATCACAGAGATGAGGACTGCAGTTGAGGAGTCGGAAGAAAAGATGCTCGCAACACGGAATTGCCTCCGTGAGCTGCACAAGCGAGCGTCTCTCTTAGACAGAGGGTGAGACTTCGAAAGAAGAATTAAAAAAACTTGATGATTGCGTATAAAAATTGAGGCCAGACATAAGCTTAAAAAATCTGCAGTAACATTGCCTCTTTGAATAAATTGTCTTTAATTAAGAGTATAAAAATTATTTTTAGTTAGAGTTAAAAAATCATCTTTAATTATCGAGTAAAAAAAATTGTCTTAAATTAAAGTAAAAAAATTGTCTTTATTAAGACTAAAAAAATCATTTTTACTTAAAGTAAAAAAAATGTTAACTTAAATTAGTTGGAGTAAAAACACGTCGAGTTTTATTTGCAAACAAGACCAAATGAACACAAATGACTTCTCTAACAACCCCTCCCACACAACAGGGATCCAAACATCGCAGTGATGATGGAATCAATGCTTCGAGAGATCCTTAAATTATCTGCTGGGGATGTGAGGCGAACACTGTTTTTATATCTCTTAGTTAGTTAGTTATGTGCATAGGGCATGATGCCCCCTTGCTATCCATAAAACTACATCTTCTGTCCATTTGCTTCTGTTTCTCGTCCTTTGTTCAGCCGTTTATATCTCTAACTAGTTCGATTAGATTTTCAAGGCTTAGTGGGTGAGATATGACTCTATTGTATTATGTCACCAAACTCCATGGTATGGTGTGTGGTCAAATTTGAGACTAACAAATTTTTCTAATCTTTGTTCGCTGTTTATATAGTTGCGTCACATTTTCTGTTCTACAAAAATACACGGTGTTATTACAGTAGCTTTTTTGTTATTTGATTTCTTATTTTTTTTACAAAAAAATGTAGAATCTGTGTTAAAGATTTTTGTTGTTCTACAATATTGAGTCTGCTTCTTCTTATGAAAGAATTTTTCAAACGATTTTGATTAAAAATTTATTGAATTTAAGATTAAGCTTGTCATGTCATCAGGTAATTTTTGACCTAAGCCTCAAACTCCAGCTGGCTATCCCCGAGTATATTGGTACTTGCCATGGTAGTGTGTTTGGAAAACTTAAAAGTCCAAATGAAAAATATTGAAAATTTATTGAATTTAAGACCATACTTTCCGTGTCATCATTTATAATTTTTGGCCTCCAGCTGGCTATCCCCAAGTTTGAGTGAAAACCGACGAGTCACCGACGCTGAGTCGCGTCAACAGCACCAGCGGACGATGTCACGGCTCCGACAGCTCACCGAGAAGTTGAAGAACTCCGACGGACGACTCGTCAGTCCATCTGCCTCCCCGGTGTCCATCCATCGACCCCGGGACTTCCCCTCACCCCTGTCCGGGGACATTACCGAGGACGTAGCCGTGAAACTCTTCGCAAAACAGGTTAAATTCTCTTACTTTACCATCAAGTTGTTTTATACACCAGCGGTTCCCAAACTTTTTTGTTGGCGGCGCCTTTTGTAAACCTTTTAAACCTTGTGGCTCCCTCATAATGCCAAAATTTTCAAACTGCAAGTATTGTATATCCAGACTAGTACGCACTTTGATAAACATTCCAATTCTTCAAAACTATTCATTAAAGTGACGAACAGTCAATCAATGCAAAGTTATTTGACAAACCATTATTCGAAAACAATGCAACGTTAGGCAGCAAATAGTGGCAGTTATCACCGAACAATGGATTTTTAACAATAAAACGAATACTTATGGGGTTGCACACCAGGCTCATACATACCAACTAACACATGTACTGTAATTTTTTTTGTGAGAAAACAATATAATAAATGCAGCAACTTCCGCATGCTTTCGCGGCGCCCCTGGCAAAAACTCGCGGCTCCCCAGGGCGCCGCGGCGCCCAGTTTGGGAACCGCTGTTATACACCATTTTATACATATATATTCTTTCTTTTATACATATATATTTGTTCTTTTATACATATATATTTGTTCTTTTATACATATATATTCTTTCTTTTATACATATATATTCTTTCTTTTACGAGCCCATTATGGAAGTAATCAACGCACTCACCAAGATAAAACATTATAACACTTAAACGGGTTACTTAATGCATCTAAGTTAAGGTCTTCTGCAATGACACAGACTGTAAACTCTTATTGAGATTTAGGCCACATGTTGGTCACAGATTAGCTTGGTGAGTTGGGTAACCTGACGGTGAGCGCGAGGTAATCTGACGATTGCCAGTATGATAACACTGATTGCTTTTTCCCTATTCATTAGATAAACACTTATTCAGTGCTTCTTGTTTCTTATGGTCACCTAATATGTTGGTAAAACACCCATCATACGACACTAACCACCATACCAACCACCAGATCAGCACCCAAGCCCTGTTGTTGGCTGAAATGGCAGCCACGTTACGCCGCAGTCAATCATCCCCCACGCTGGTGTCAGTGGGTCGTGCCCAGCTCAACCGTAACCATAACAACCGACAAGCGTCACCCTCACCCCAACTAACCTCGGCAGAGTTCTCCGATCTTCGACAGTCGAACGCAGGTTCGTTTGAAGTTGTTTTTTTACTATTTGTTGCATACTCCGATATATATTCTGTACTAAATCTGTAGTGCAGATTTACCAGCTTAATTTATCAAAAGAAACTTAGATTGGTTTAAATATTCTAGTATATATGCACTTTATGGTGCGTTTGACGTTTTATTTAGTTTTTTTTGTGCAGCGATATACTTTTTGTTGTGCAGTGTATAGCGATATATATTTTGAAGTGCGGCTTTTACCAGCTTAATTTATCAAAAGAACTGTATTCTACTTTATATGCACTTTATGCCTTAATTTTAATCACCTTATTAGAAAGTTTTTTTTTTTTTTGTTTGCGCAGTCCATGCTCGAAATAAGTTTATCTTGTGTTATTCAGGTGGTTTGCTTCAGCATGTCGACACTTTAGCTCAAAAACTGACACTGGAGGGCATGCTGATGCGCGAAATATCCCGTTTGCGCGAGTCTTGGTCATCCATGCGCGGTAGGGGGCCGAAAGTGGGGTCCGGGGCTGTTGGGCAGTCCGAGTTTTCAAATGCTATCGTAGCCCATGCTCACATCAGCTACGTTTTACAGGTAGGACGTAAAAGATGCAACTTTACTTCCAACTCTTTAAGCGATTTAAGACTTCCGACTTTTAAATTTTATTTTTGTAAAATGTCGATTAAAATGGCCCTTTAAGTGAAAAGATTGCCGACCACCTATAATCAACCTAAACTAGTGGTTCTTAACCTTTTTGGTACCCCACCTCCCTACTATATAAATGTCAGTTTACGCCCCGGTCGTTAAATACAAAAATACAATTTCAACTATATTTGAGTAAGAATCACAAATCAGTGAGACACTTGACATTAATTTCCTAAGACTCGCGCTCCCCTAAAAATTTCTGTACGCCCCCTGCGAAGGCGTGCCCCCCCGATTAAGAACCAATGACCTAAACTATCCCACACACAGGTGTACAATGAGAGAATCTCCCGTCTCTCCCTTGAAGCGAGGCAAGCCCGACACAGAGCAGATTCGTTTCTAAAGAAACTTCGCGAGTTGGTGCATGCGTGCAAGACACAGGACCTTGAAGCGGTGTCCAACCTCGCGGTGCAAGTTGACACCGACACCATCGCTCCCCCCTACTCCGATGTCCCGATGTGGGAACAACAGGTAATCCACACGCTGTGAAGATTTTATCACTGGACATGACTGGGCCAAAAATCCTTATGACTAGGCCTAAAATTCATCAAATTTTGGACGAGTAAGAATTCACTCTCGTGTGGAAGCTCACCCGAGTAAATTTAGTAAACATGGCATGCAACTGTGGTTTATGACATAACAACTGTTTAAATATGGTATTATAACAATCTGACATTATAATGCTGATGTAAGGTAAACATTGATTAGTTTTTCATTTGCAAGAGTAAATTCTTACTCCACGGCTTGCATCACGGGATTAAACGCACGAGTATTACTCATACTTCTGGCGGATTTTTGACCTTAATTAGATTTCAGTAAGTAGCTTAACTCTGACTTACCGGTAATATTGGACTGAATGTTCCATATATTGAAAAAAGAGCTAGATATGAACAGGTTGGCATAAGATTTACACAAAATTCCAGAGTGTTGAAAATTTCACTTATAAAGCACCATATGGCTGATAATTTACTTTCTCAAACTGAAGTCAAGATAATAACTGACTTAGCTGCAAATTTTCTTATGCATTTCTGCCTAAACCATAAAACCTTTATCGTTTTCCCAATTGTAGCCTGTGTAGTGTTAACGTCCGGCCAGTTAGTCTGGCAGTTAAGTGCGTCGCCTTTCAATCGAAAGGTTGCAGGTGCGAAACTGATCGCTGGCTACTCGGTTGTGTCCTTGGGCAAGGCACTTTACGGACATTGCCTGAACCCACCGGATTAATGGGGTTTTACGAAATTGAAGGAACGTGTCCATAATATACAACGCACAACAATAGCTCGGTAACCCGACGATGGGCACAAGGGTGATCTGCCGATTGGCCGTGTTTTAACCCCCTTAGTTTACCCATTCACGGGAATAAACATAAATATCCTATCCTAAAGTATTATTCCCAGGTTGATTACGGGACATTGCACGGCGCTCAGTCCGCTCCGATGCCGGTAACAAGCGAGGCGATGTACATGGGACAGGAGGCGAGCTTCTTCCAACACCTCGCAGAAGATATCCAGTGCATGTCGTCAGACGTACAATCGCTCACCAAGCTTGGTGCACAACTCATTATGGCTGATGGAAGCCTTCAAAAGTAAAATTAGCGCTTTAGTTAATTTCTTTCAGTTTAAAAATTTGCTTTGGCTAATTTGTTTAGTGACTTTTTAGTTTCATGAATGCTGTTTGTAACCTTAAAGCAGTGGTTCTCAACCTTTTTTGTTGCATGCCTTCCTTTGAATATTTTAGAATCTTTTGAATATTTTAAAAATCTTTGAGTATTTCAAAAAAAATTAAAACAATCATTCCTCCCCTACCGTATAAAGTACCCACAATTCGAGCACTACAAGACCAAATAACGAAATACACATATTAAGATATGCATTTATTTGAACTTTTGAATTAAAAAATCGCCATAGTGTCATATAACAAAAAGTATAAAATGCATAAATTCCTCCCCTGAAATCCTGAAATTCCTTCCCGGTTAAGAACCGCTGGTTTAAGGCTTTAAAATTAATTTTTTTTTAAATAAAAAATATTAAATCATGGAATGCGTGTGAAGTCAACCCCTTTCTTGAGCCAACTATTGAAAAACCAATGTCT
>CH003336.1:562751-604397 GCA_000149265.1 Ciona savignyi | reverse complement strand
TTCTGTTTTTGTAAACAAATTTCAAGTTTTTTTAAACAATTTTCAAGTTTTTTTAAACAAATTTCATGTTTTTGTAAACAATTTTCAAGTTTTTTTAAACAATTTTCAAGTTTTTTAAAACAATTTTTATGTTTTTTAAAACAATTTTCATGTTTTTTTTTTGAAACAAATTTCCATGTTTATTGCAGATATCTTCAGCCGAATGAAATAGGGGAGCACGCGTCGACTGTAGCACGAGAAGCAATTGTACAAGCAGAAATCATCTACATTTCAAACAGGTATGCACTGATAGTGTGACAATACAGGTGTAGAAGAAATAAAGCTTAATATCACAGTTTTTACCCTAAAATAAGGTGGTAAAATGATAAAAAAAAGGTTTTTTTTAATATTGGAGGTGTTTTTTAGGTTTAAAATCTTCTATATTGGAGGTGTTTTTCAGATTTGATCTTTTTTTACTTAGTGGTCCAAGATGGATGTTGTGGAATGTAGGTCCATGCAATGATCCAAAACCGTTCGTCCTTGGTCACGATTTTGATCATTATTTTCACACAGATTGAGGCATGATTATGACGAAGAGTTGAGGAAAGCAAAAGGTGCCGTCTCCGATCAATCTAAACACTATGAGGCGTTGTTAAGCAAGGTGAAATCATCGGAAGAAACTTCGGCGTCCAAGTTGCGTCAGCTCACCGAGGACCATAACACCAAGGTTTGATCGCCTTTTTTTGTTCGACAGAGTAGTCTAGTGCAGTGCTTCTCAAATGGTGCGCCGCGGTCACAGGGGTTAGCTGGGTTTAAGATCGCTTAAGAAACAGTAATTTCTGTGCAAATTGCGCTTGTTTGTTTCTTAATTGGTCTCGGGTGCGCCATGAGATCAAAAAGATCGAGAACCACTGGTCTAGTGGGTATGTATGTGCGTGCGTCGGTATGTGCGTCGCTTTTCAGCCGAAGGGTTGCTGATTCAAAACTGGATGTCAGTTGGCTTTTATTTATCTGGTAAACTAGTCTCGGCTTTTTCTTGTGACTCTTGGAACAAGTCTGTGTTTATATATGTTGGTCTGTTGAGTATAAAACATAGGTGTCGAGGTTCAATACAGATTCTGTAACACCAGGTTTATACACACAACCTCAGATAATGGGGGACCCTAATTACTACAGGATCGCTTGGGGCGCTTGGAACCCTATCCCTTCAAAAACTTTAATTAATTCTGTAGTAACCAGAGGTACCGCCGACAACACACAGTAATATACCTTGTAACCTTCTGCAACACTATGTTTATACACACAACCTCACACAACAGGGTGCCTCTAATTACTACAGGATCGCTTGAGGGGCTTTAATCGAGCACTTGGAACCCTAACCCGAACCCTAACCCCCCAAGTGCTCCTTGCGATCCTGTAGTAATTAGAGTGACCGCTGAAAACATACTGTGATAATCGTTCAGTTCTTACATTGTTCCCCAACCTCCCTCATCACCAGGTGGGGAGACTGATGGAAGATCTCGCAAAGGTGGAGAATGCCAGGGCTCAACTATCCAAAGACACCGAGCAGACTTTGACCCGATTGAAGCGCAAACACGAGCAAGAACTTGCCTCGTGTAACAGTAGACATGAACAGGTTGATATCAGTTCCTCTTAAACTTGGTCACTTAGACTTTTAGATACTTTACTTGGTCACTTAGACTTTTAGATACTTTACAAACATCACTAAACCCGGTAAAATCGAATGGTTTTGCAGTCACATTTCAAAAACTTTTTCGTACCTATCATCCAGAGAATCTGATGATCTTGGTCAAGCATTTAGTTAGCTTTTTTCAGGACACTGGCAACTTGACTGCTATATCCCGTATCCATGATAGCTCGGGGTGCTGGAGTAATGAGCCTTTTATGGCCTAAATTCCTGGTACCAGTGCTACCATGGACCCACCCATACTAATGTAATGTATCATGGCCTACATTCCTGGTTCCAGTGCTACCATGGACCCACCCATACTAATGTAATCATGCAGATGATTTCACTATTTTGAGAATTCATACATGGTGCAACGGATTTATCCTTAAAGAAATGTATAATACTCCCATGCAACTGTATTAAGCCAGGATGTATCACGCAGGAATCCTCTGTCCTACGAAAGGAGTTGTCATCGTTGAAAAGTCAGTTTGATACAAAGACAAAGGAATACATGGGGGATGTTACTGAGCTCACACAAAGACTGCAGCAAATACAAGTACAAAACAGGTGATTATTTCGCTGGATACATCGCGCCCCTGGGAGCAGACGGAAACCAAATGACAGTTATATTATCTCTCTTTGTGTAATTAATGAGTCCAACCAAATGTTATAGTATCTTTCTATGTGTAATAATAAGAGTCCAACCAAATGTTATAGTATCTTTTTTGTGTAATTTTTAAGAGTCCAACTGAATAGCTAATTTCTCTCTTTGTGTAATAATAACAGACTAAAACTTTTAGCCGAAGGGTTTGCTGGTTTGAAACTAGCTGCTATTTAATCGGTTGTGTCCTTGTGCAAGGGACTTAGCGGACATTATCTTAATCCAGTTGATTAATGTGTGCAGCATGTGCAGAAATTGCAACTCTGTTTTTCACATCTATTTACACATTAGTGAATGTTAATTGCGACAAAATTTCGAAATGTCTTAATTGTCTCAAATTTCTCACAAATTTGTCTCAAATTTCTCAAAAATTTTGTCTCAAATTTTTTCAGAATTTTAAAATGTCTCAAATTTCGAAATATCTCAATTGTCTCAAATTTCTCTCAAATTTCTCAAAAATTTGTCTCAAATTTCGAAATGTCTCAATTGTTCCGATAAAACGCAGGATTGAAGGAGAAGAATCCCGAGAGGATTACCAACGGAGGTTAGAGAAGGTGGAAGAGGAATGTGAGAGAGCTGTTAACGAGCTGAAAGCAAAACACCAGAAAGAATTGGTGAGTCTCGTGAAATAATCCCATAATATTCAGGTATTGTGTTTTGCAAGAAACACTGTAACCTACAAGAAACATGTGTCTCGTGAAATAATCTCAAAATATTCTGATATTCCAGTCTGTGTGAATCTTTATAACCTGTTTGATTTGGTTACCTCTAATTACTGCAGGAATGCTTAAATTGAGCGCTTGGAACTGTAACCCTAACTCTAACCCTCCAAGCAATGCAAATGCTCCAAGTGATCCTGTAGTAATTAGAGATACCGGTTTAATTTAAAGTAGATATTTTTTACGAGACCAGGTTTCGAATTCTGTGACATTGACCACTGGAACTGTTGAACATTCGATTTAAGTCTCTGTATATTCTCTGTAAATGAGCATGGTTGCATTAACCATTCGTTCAAAGTCTTTATTTGAAGTTTCTTCTGATCCTGTAGTATTAAAGATACCGGTTTGATTTAAAGTAGGTAATTTTTTTACGAGACTAGAAATTATGTGACATTGACCCCTGGAACTGTTAAACAAACGATTTTATTCTCTGTAATATTCTCTGTATATTCTCTATAAATGACCTGGTGACATTAACCATTCGTTCAAAGTCTTCATTTGGTTCGATGCAGGTGGAATGGGATGATCGTTACTCGACAACCGTCAAAGAACATGATGAAGAGCGCCATCTAATGGAGAAAAAGAAGAAGAAAGAGATCGAGATGTTGGAGGGGAGGCAGGAGAGGGAGATTCAGAGGATCGAAGACGGTGGGTGTTGTGATCGAGACTTCGCTATTTTTAACGCTAGTTTTAGGGGTCAAGCGGCTGCAGTTTAGCGTTTTTTTTTACCGAGCCAAGTTTCGAACCCAAGATGGGCTCGTGACTAGGAACGTTTTTATATAGGAGTCGGTATATGTATCGGTCGCGTTAACCAATCGGCCACACAACTGTACAAGTTTAGCGTTTGTTTGTTCGTTCGTTAGTTATATGCATAGGACATGATGTCCCATTGCGATGCATTAAACTACATCTTCTCTTCATTTACTTTGCCAGATTAGCTGCTGAAAAATATAGTGGTTTGCTATAGAAGACTTGTTTATTGTCGCATTATTGTGTGATATCGTTGGGCGCATTATTGTGTTGGACCAAAAATCCGCTCGAATAATACTCGCGTGTTTATTCGCGTGACGCACGCCGTGCGAGTAGGGATTTACTCTCGCAAATAAAAAAAAACTAAATAACGTTTACCGCGACCGGTTTCTATTCAATGAAGGTATAGGGGAATAAAAAACAAATCCTCATCATTGCGACCGTTTTCATTATACATATGGGCGTGTCTTAATACTAGACTCTATAATAATTACAACAGCATCATAATGCCAGATTGTTGTAAAAGATATACTCGCGTTATTCGTTTGAGTTTCCACTTTTGGCCCTGTGGTATATACACATATTTGATTGTTTATTGGCTTTTTTACACAATGCTTCCGAAAACTAGAGTCTATCATTACTTCCGTTACTCGTGTGAAAGATTCACTCGCGTAATTCGCGTGAGCTTCCACACGCGAGTGAATTCTTACTCCCCCTAAATTTGATGGATATTTGGCCCTGACCTGGGGGAATAAATCACGAAAATATCGCAGGATGTTATCTATATTTTCACAGAACATCGAGACGAGCTAAGACAAGTGAACCGTGAAGCAAAGTCAAGAGCAGAGTCACTCAAGCGTGATTTTGATGACGTCATCCGACAAAACAAATCCGAGCACAAGATGGAGATAGAGAGATTACAGCTCGCTGCAAAGGACCAGGCAAGAGAGAAAATGAAAGAGAAAATCGACTCCATGAAAGAGGTAGCTTTTTTGGGAAGTTTAATTGTTTTCAACCATTTGAAACATATAGCTATGTTAACCCACGCTTATTAAAAAACTAGATTTTTGTGATATTACGATGATAGGATAGGATATTCAAGTTTATAATCAAGGGGGTTAACACACAGGCAATCATCAGATCACCTCGCGCCCATCGTCCGGTTACCGGAGCTATTGCAGTGTATTGTGTACGATTCACATGTTCGTTTAGATTGTGTACGAATTTACACGTTCCTTTGGATTCAAGCAATGTCCGTTAAGTGCCTTGCCTATGGACACAACCTACAAGCTAGTGACCCAGTTTCGAATCTACAACCCTTCGGTCGAAAGTCAGCGCACCAACCCACAGACTATTAAGTAGGACTGCTACTGTGTAAAAAGATTTAGAAATGTAACAAATATCCACTTAAACACGAATATGATTGAGCAGGAGAGGGAAAGAATGCTGCAAACTCGTGATCAACTTCACTCTGAGCAACTGGCGAGGGAAAAGGAAGTTTGGACCAAAGAACTACGTCAACAGGTTGATACTTGACCTTATTAGTCTGGTGGTTTAGTACGTCGTTTATTAGGCGGAGGGTTGTAGATTCTAAACTGGTGGTTAGCAAGTCGGTTTTGTTCTGGGCAAGGCACTTAACGGACATTGTCTAAACCCAACGGATTAATGGGTTCTGCCGATTTTTTTAATTATACACAAACACTGCAACAGCTCCGGTAACCCGACGGTGGGCGCGAGGTGATCTGACGATTGCCCGTGTGTTACTTTGCCATTGTGATCTAAAGACTGCCTGTTAGGTTTTCCTATTCACGGGGATAAACATGAATATCCTATCTTACTTTATTGTGTTTAAATGTAATATGAATTTGGTGCTTGGATTGGTTTAAAAGATTCATTTCAAATTGCAACAAACTGAAGTCTTTATTATTTTCTGCCAACTTCTTATTATTATTTTTTACATTTTTAAATCAAATTCTTTGTATCGAGGATAGTTATACCAGAAACAAACATATCAGGCCAATAACCGTTTTATCCCTTTTGCAATATCGTCAAACGAGATTGCAATTGACAGTGGTGTGGTCGTAACCTCTTCCTAACATGTTATTCACACAGTGGGAGACCGAACTGGCAAAACGTGATGATTCTCCTCCCACTCCGAGCCACGCAAGAACGAGTTCTATGACGTCAGAGAGTGAGAGCAGAGATGTCCTCCTGGCGCGCATCACCTCTTTAGAAGGACAGGTGATGCATATTTGATATGGATATCGCATTACTTGTTATGAAGATATTGTAGCGACGTGTTCAGCGAAGCGTATATGAGATGCCTAACACTAAAAGAAGGGAAAGTGGGAAGGAGGGAAACTGCTCACGAAAACTATGGAAACTAATTTAACCCTGCCCTAAACACTAATCTCAACCCCAGAACTAACCCCAACTCTAACCTCATGTTTAAAACTAACTATAATGTCCTAATATTTATTTCAGTGTGCAGTTTCCCTCCTTCCCTCTTTCCCTCCTTTTGGTTTTCTCCGCTTATTCGCCATTACAGTATCGCACGTACAAACTACACAATGCACTACGCGTCAATATACACATACATTTTTTTTATCAATTCATTTCACTGACAACGTCTTTGAATTAATTCTTACTGGTATCTTGGTAAGTAAATGCAAAATTCTTTTAAAATCTCCGAAAATTGGCGTTTTTTTCCTGTAACCAGTCGTGGGGTCAGTGTGTTAGGATTAAGTTGTCTAAAGGTTTGACATCTTTAAATATTTCTCCTTCTCTAAAACTAAGGGTCTCATATTTTTTAACAACAAAAAGGTAAAATTAAGGGTCTCATATTTTTTAACAAAAATTAAAACTAAGGGTCTTTCTCTCTAAGGTTGACATAATGAGAGAGAAACCAGGTGACGAACATGAGAATCGATCTTATCAGAAGCAGCTGGAAGAAATTAAAGAATTGTGTGATCAGAGCTTTCTATCTATTGAAGAAACCCACGCGAAGCAGGTAGGTTAAAGGGAACCAAATATTCTGCTTTGCTGTATCTTGACATCTGCATATCGGTCGGTTGGTCTGGCGGTTAAGTGCGTGGCCTGAATTAAAAGGTTGCAGTTGCGAAACTGGTTGTTGCTAGTCGGTTGTGTCCTTGGGCAAGGCACGTAACGGACATTGCCTGAACCCAGCGGATTAATGGGTTCTGCTAAATTGAAGAAACGTGTATATCATATACAACATGCTGCAATAGCTCCGGTAACCCGACGGTGGGCGCGAGGTGATCTGGCGATTGCCCGTGTGTTAACCCCCTTTGGTTTTCCCATTCTCGGGTATAAACATGAATATCCTATCCTATATATCCTACTATAGTGTGTGGTAGTTCTGTTTCGCACTCGAAACTTGATCATTTTGGTTTAATATAATGGTTTTGGTGGCCACGTCTAAATATACCAAAACTTAATAATTGATTGGTTTTTAGACGTGTTATAACGACTATCGTTTTGCCGTTTTTTTCCCGTTTTCCATTTTTTTAACAAAGTTCCTTCATGTTTTCATCGTGGAAACAAAAAATAAACAAAACTGAAAACGGTGTATATAATATTAGGTTCACGTTGGTTATATTACCCAGACCCAATATAACTCCAACCATATAACTCTTACACCCCAAATAACCCTGGCCCTCGTATAACCCTAAGTCGAGTTTGAAAACACGTTTTCCTTCCAGCTCGACGACATGGCAGCCGCACATGAGAGGGAAATCCACCATCTGCGCGAAGAATTCAACGAGCAGATTGAAACGGACAAAGCAGACACTAGGCGCGCTATTGAGGCGATGCGCAAAGTGAGTTCTTTTTCGCGATTCCGAAAACGAACACGTTAAGTTCGTCAGACCGATTAGCAAGTCGGTTGTGGCCTCGATTAAGTCACTTTACGGACATTGCCTGAACCCAGCGGATTAATGGGTTTTACAAAGTGAGTTCTTTATCGCGACTTCGAAAACGTTATGTAATTGTAACCACATTACAGTGTACGCCCATGCTTCATTAAAAAAAACACGTCTATTTATAAAAAATAATTAATTTAATATATTGCATAATCGGGCGTGGTGGTCAAGCATAATCAATAAAACAAAAACAAACACAATTTGAAGAAAACGAACACGTCAAGTCCGACCGATTAGTCTGGTGGGTTTGTACGTCGCCTTTCAGCCGAAGGGTGGAAGGTTTGAATGTGGTCGCTAGCTAGTCGGTTGTGTCCTTGGGCAAGGCACTTTGCGGACATTGGCTGAACCCAGCGTATAATTGGGTTTTACCGATATTGGAATGTGTAAATAGCTCCGGTAACCCGACGGTGGGCGCGAGGTGATCTGACGATTGCCCGTGTTTTAACCCCTTTGGTTTTCCCATTCACGGGGATAAACATGAATATCCTATCCTAAGTTCAACTAAAAATGTTATAATTGGTGGAAGTTGTAAAACTATTTTTCCCAACTATGAATTTTATTTCGTGGTTGATAATATCAAAATACCTCGTGTTTAAACTCCCTAAATGACATTTCGACCTTTCCTTACAATAACAAACATGTACATTGTGCAATATCCAAATATGGATATTAATATGCGGTAAACAATATGTCGAACGCAATACCAAATCCTATTACACGCTAAAATGCACCGAATAAAAACTGCAGTAAAAATCGAATTATTTTTAAAATTTGATTAAAATGATAAATTCCCTCTAAATACATCAAGTTATCTCATGCGCGCACTGGAGAATGCCGATCAATTGTATAATCGGGGGAAAACTAAAAGGGGGAAAGTGGGAAGGGGGAAACTGCACACTAAAATAAATATTTGGGCATTAGAGTTAGTTTTAAACATGGGGTTGAAGTAAGGGTTAGTTCTGAGGTTAAGATTAGTGTATAGTGCAGGGTTTAAATTAGTTTCCGTAGTTGTGGGGAGCAGTTCTCCTCCTTCCCGCTTTCCCTCCTTTTAATGTTTGTCTTTATATATTAACCGGCGAACCCCCCTTGTCGGATCTGCTCTTATATTCACTATTCAGTGAAGGTAGCGTATTGCGCGTTACGCTTAACATGTTTTCCTGTTCTATCGTCACGCTGAATATGCTCGCTAGATAAGAACACGGTGCATAGGTCATCGCTTGTTGCTGTGCGATTACATATAAACAGTCGGTTCCATGGAAGTTATATACCACGTACATGTATAGTGCATTCACTACAACGCGCTTATCATAAGTTGCGGCCAAGACCAATCGCACCCAGTCGTGGGTAATCAGTCTAAGCTATGAAATTGTGATAAATATCTCAAAGACAATGTTATTGTCGATAAATAAGAGGGTGTTTACGTTGTTATGTATTGTGGTCGCTAGTCCGGTCGGTTAGTCTGCTGGTTAAGTGCGTCGCCTTTCAACCAAAAGGTTTAAGATTCGAAACTGATCGCTAGCTAGTCGGTTGTGTCCTTCCTTGAGTAAGGAACTTAACGGACATTGCCCAGTGGATTAATGGTTGCTACCAACTTGAAGGAACGTGTGAATCATACACTACACACTGCAATAGCTCCGGTAACCCGACGATGGGCGCGAGGGGATCTGACGATTGCACGTGTGTTAACCCCTTTGTTTTTCTAAATATAAACACATGAATATCCTATTCTCAGTTGCAGGAGTTATTACAGTGTGAGGTTCATCAGATATGGCTTTTCAACTTGACAACTTATTTGGCGCGTGGTGATATCTTATCCTATTCCACATATAAGTGTTTACAATGTAATATGTTCCACATATTCCACTCAGCACCACGAGGAAGAACTGGCAACACTGCAGGAGAGAATAGAGGCAAAACGACCCGACTCCACCTCCAAGAGTGATCTCGTGCAGATGGACGTTGAAAATCTTAACGCTGAACTCGAGGTAACGAAATTGATTTAATTAAAAAAAATAACAAAGTCGTGACGTTTGCTTGGGTGGATCGATATTCCTTTGACGCTTGCAATTAGAAATGTCGCGCGTCATATAGCCCCATTGTTTTGCAGACACTTTCAGGGCACTACTCCAGGAAGTGTATCGAACTCGCAAGTTCGCTGGAGCAGATAGAGAAAGCAGACGACGCCCTGCGAGCACTGGAGCGTGAAAACAAGCGCATCAAAGCGAGAAATGCCGAGCTCACGGACAATATGCATGTAAGTGGAATGTCGTTGCCTAACTCCCATATTTTTCCACACTCATTGCCCAAAATACCATATTTTTCACACTCACTACCCAAAAATTGAAGCTTTTTCCACATTCACTGCCGAAATCTAACATTTTTCTACACTCATTTCCCAAAATACCATGTTTTCCACACTCACTGCCAAAAAAAAACATATTTATCCACACTTAACCGACTTTTAACCACTTTATATCAAGGCAATCCACTTACCCATATCACAGCATACTGCCAGCATTTTGTTCATTCGATATGACATGTGTTCTTTGACTTTATAACTATGAAACTAACACTGTCCAATTCCCAGGGAAACCTGCAGTCAGTCCACCCAGCGCCGGGTAAGACAGACGAACAGCAAGCAGGCGACCTGTACCAACTACAGGTATTTTGTTGGACTTGTTACCTTGGTTTTCGTTCTACCTGCCCATGTAACACAATTAAACATTGTTTCTTGTTTAACGCGTTCCTCCTTCACAAAACCACCACCAAATATCTACTTGAACGTTTTTATGGTGTTGTTTTTGTCGAAAAAACTGAAGGTTTTCATAAAACTGAACCTTTTATTGAATAAAAACTGAAAAAAATTATAAAACTGAACGTTTTCATGAATAAAAACTGAAAAATCGTAAAACTGAACGTTGTCCCGAACTGAACGCTTTCATGTTGTTGTTTTTGTCGAATCCTTAAATCGCTTGTGTGCACAGGTGATGCTAAGGGTCAAAAGCTCCGAGATCGATTATTTGAAGCAAGAGATAGCTTCCTTAAACCAACAACTCGACGATTTGTTCCAGGTGACTGAAATTGGACAGTTTTTTGTTGAATTTGTTGCTGTTTGTTGAAATGGGCACTAATACACACTGTGTGCCTCTTTTTGCGAACTATTAATAACAAGATATCAAATAGGAGACTGTATGTGAACACTGTAATTTTAAAATTCCACTCTTAATACTGGTTAACACATGCGCGCCTTTCTCTTAGCATACGGACAACACTAAAAGGCGGGAAGGAGGGAAGGAGAGAAACTGCTCACTAAAACTATGGAAACTAATTTCAACCCTGCCCTAAACACTAATCTTAACCCAAGAACTAACCCTAACTCCAACCCCATGTTTAAAAATAACTCTAATGCCCTAATCTTTATTTTAGTGTGCAGTTTTCCTTCTTCCCGCCTTCCCTCCTTTTAGTTTTCCCATAGCAAACCCGCGATTTGTTTAAGAAACCGCAGCGTAAACGTATTTGTTCTAACTGGTTGCTTATCATCGAAGGGGAAAAAACAAGCTCAAAAGAAGCATCAGACCCTCTTCGACGAGTTGACTCTGGCGCGATCAAAAGAAGCAATTTGTAGACGTGAAGTCAATAGATTGAAGGACCAGGTTCGGACAGCCGACGAGGATAATACGGGAGGGACTGGAAAAGAACGACCTTTGAGTACAAGTGGTTATGGTTCGTCCGTGTTTTATTCTTCAAACTATTCCTAGTATTTCTAACTATTTCCGTTGTTTTTAACTATATTTTTTGTACTCAAGGTACGTATTATTAGCTGACGCTCGATAAAAAAAGGACAATTTAGTATGGTTTGTCCTGTTTTAATCGTTTCTAACTATATTTCTTGTACTGAGATATCCATAACTTTTCCTTTTATTTCTAGCTATTCCTGTTGTATTTAAAAGTCCGTTTTATTATCTGACGCTCGATAAAAACTTGAGTGTAAATTGGCAGATTTCCAAAAATCTCGAAGTCAGCCCGATTTCCCGCCCTCGCCATCTTACAGAGCGACGCACGTGACTACGCCAAGCAGCGCCGCCGTTAAACGCCGAAGTTCCGATCGAAGCAACCGATCCAAGGTGAGTAACTGAAGAACCTCGTGAAAATGCCCTCGTTCCTGCCCCATTATTAATTTACTTTAATACTTATTTAAGATAAATTATTTTATCTTAACTACGGAAGCATTTTATCAATACAATGTAGTTGATCTAAGCTTGATAGTGGACATAGTAAGTACAACTATTTACCTCAAAGTAAAAGCACATTTACCTCAAAGTGGAAAGAACACAAGGCTAGAAAGTAGCTGGTTTCGATTACACAACCTTCCGGCCGATGTCTAATGCTCTACAAGTCGGCCACACAAGCGAAATTGTCAGTTGTATATCATCATGTTGTAGATGATAAATATAATCTCCGTGTCCATACCACGGTACAGTGGACTCGACCACTAGGATAGGATTGGATATTCACGTTTATCCCCATGAATGGGAAAACCAAGGGGGTTAACACACGGGCAATCGTCAGATCACCTCGCGCCCATCGTCAGGTTACCGGAGCTATTGCAGTGCGTTGTGTATGATTAACACGTTCCTTCAATTTGGTAGAACCATTGATCCGCTGGGTTCAGGCAATGTCCGTTAACTGCCCTACTCAAGGACAAACCGACTAGCTAGCGACCAGTTTCTAATCTGCAACCCTTCGCGGCTGAAAGGCGACGTACTAACCCACTAGACTAATCTAGTAATATAACGTCCGCACATACCCCGACCACAGAGTAACCCGATCGTATCCACAGGTGTGAAGCTCCATAATGAGCAACTGGTAGCGACTGCACGTGGTACAGCGCACTGCCACCGACCAATTCCGACAACTTCACCTCACAGCACCCACAAAGCTATTCTTCCGGACTATTTCCTGCTGCCCACCGTGCCACGCTTGCTAATATTTAGTGAAGGTTTTCAAATCACTTTTAATGACGTCGCTTCTTTTACCGCGGAGTTCCGATTTATTCTGCAGTACCACTTGGTCCGCACTCCATTTAATTAGGGTATTCCCCTCGCACGGTGATCTTGTTCAATACTTAACGTAATTTTGTTTTTTTGTGCGTTAAGTGAATGTCTTAACATTGTGCTAGATTTTATTAACCTAAACGCGTGCGTCTTTCGAAAAAGCTGTTAAATCAAATTCGGTGCTTCACAAAATCAACGGCGTCGTTATTTTTAACCAGTATTACAGAAAACGCCGAATTATTTCCTTTTTTTGATTTAGTTCTCGTGTTTTCCCTCTTACCGACTTTTTATATGTTGTTATTATTGCCTCCCACCGCTGTTTGTGGCCACATAATCATATACAACTAACATGGAACCGCGGTTTGTTTGTTACTTTGGCAGGGGTGACAGAATACAGCTCTTATTCATTATTTAAACCTTCAAAACTGGGTCGGTCCGTTAATCTGCGATACCTCTAAATACTACAGGACCGCATGGAGCGCTTGGATCGCTTACTATACTTCATAATTACAAAAGCCATAATATTAATGTTAGGATTGGGGTTAACATTGTTCTGGGGTTGAGATTAGTGTTTGAGACAGGGTTAGAACTACTTTTCATAGCGATGAAAGCGCTATATACGATCCAATCGGAAATTTCTTTATTTTTCGAGATTTTTTAATCCCGAACCGATTTGCAACTCTTGAGTAAAACAGTCTAATTTTACACGGTCGTGTGGCTGAAATAGTTAACGCGTCCGATACATATACAAACTCTTATACAAAAAATGGGCATGGTGACGAGCCCATCTAGGTTTTGAAACTTGGCTCGGTAAAAAAAACAGTCTCATTTTGGCCCACCTTAAACTACATTTTAAAACAACCAAAACCTAATAAAACAATTTAGCCTTAACCGTGTCACCAGACCTAATCAGTACACCGCAGCGGCAATAATTGTTTTACTTTAAAGGCGTTGCGGCGTCATTTATCCATTGCCACTAGCTGAATGCCAATTTCGTATTTAATTGTTTTATGTTGTCACACTTGGATGATTTCAGTTAACAAATCAGCTTGTGAAGCCTCAGTCCAAAATAATCTGGATCTATATCTTATTAAATGCGATTGTAAAGATTTGGATCGAAAGTGATTAGGCCCCTAGCACATGCTGCTTCTAACCGTACGAACATTGGGTATTGACCACCATAGTTACTTAGAAAAACACTCGTTTAAAAACAATGACTAATGGAGGGTACCACTCGTCACATTCTGTCGCTCATACACGTCCATTAATTGGTTAAAACCCATCTATAAAGATGGGTTCACTCAGGATATTTACCCAATTCAGTAAATTTCACATCAAAAGAATGAAAAACCAATAAAATGTTAATTTGTTGATTAAGAACATGTTTGCCTGACCCCACCCTATTTCCCATTTCTAATTAATACTAAAAGGGCTTAATCAATCATAAATATAAAAACTAAAATCCTAAATTTGGATTGAATATCGACATTTTTCAATTACGCGACGTTACAACAGCTGTTTCAACTACAACGCTATTTATATGGGTTTGTGTGCAGAGTTATTACTAAATATGTAGTTTAGTTTGTCGAAACCGATTTTTTTATTTAGCCAAGTTTCTAACTAATGATGGGCACATCTATCGGACCGTTTTTGTATAGGTCGGTATATGTTAAGTATCGGTCACAATTGCACACGCCCGTACGACTAAAGCGATTCTCTTTGGTAAATGTTATCTTGTAATCATTGAATAGAGAGGGAATTTTTAATTTGCCACATAAAATTGGACCTGTAATTTAAAGTTAGCTCCTTAAAACATACCATTGACACGTTTTAGCTAACCCCTAATGAGTACAAAATTCTGCTATTTACATAAGGGCAATTAAAAAGTGATTGATTATACCTTTGAATAACTCAAAAATACCAAGATCTTATCAAACTTCAAAGCTTAATAAACACTGATATAAATTAACATAGCAGTATTTACGGCTTCCTTTCGTACACGGATTGATTACAATTTTTTTCTTTTTTACCGGGCTCAGTTTGGATCCACACGCTCAGTTTGGAGCCACACGATCGTTCGGATTCTTTTCTTACCGAGCCAAGTTTCGAACCTATTATGGGCTCGTCGCTAGGACCGTTTTTGTATAGCAGTCGGTATATGTATCGGTCGCGTTAACCATTTGGCCACACGACCGTACGATCGTTCGGATTTTTTTTTTTAATAGAGCCAAGTTTCGAACCCTGATGGTCGCGTCACCACCAGGGACCGTTTTTTGTGTAAGAGTCGGTATATGTATCGGTCGCGTTAACCATTCGGCCAAACGACCCGTACAATTCGTTCGGATTTATTATCCGACGGTTAGATCTAGTGATGCTGGGTTCGATACGGAATTTTTTTGTATATATTTCTATTGTCCAACCGGTTGGGACGCCTTTCAACCGAAAGGTGTACCTTCGAAATTGGTCGCTAGCTGGTCGGCTGTGTCCTTGGGACGAGATTGCCTGAACCTAGCAAATTAATGGTTTCTACCAAATTTAAGGATCGTGTGAATCATACATAACACATTGCTCTTGTAACCCGACTTTTCCAAGAACACAACCGACTAGCTAGTGAACAGTTTCGTACCTGCAACCTTTCTATTGAAAGGCGACGCACTAAACCGCCAGACTAACCGGCGGACAATTCTGTGTTTTATTGCGGCCATAATGTGTTTTGTTGTGTTTAGCTGTTGCTCAACAGGCAATTAAACCTTAATAAAAGGGAACATGACAGAAAGTTTAACACTGTTCTTTGAATGCGCTTATGTGTCACGGTTCGTTTTCTTGGCCACCTATTTTAATCTAGTGTCAGGAAAATCACCGACGCATATAATTGCAAAGACAGCCCATAATGAATATTAATAAGAGCTTGCACGGTTCGTTATAGATTACTTCCCATGCCAATATATTTATCAAATTCTTTCCGGCCACTGGTTCTAGACCAAATGATTGAAACAACCAACTATTGGCTGGAAGGACCGGAACAGACGAGCGGAAAACCATGATAAATAGACCGGTTTCCTTAAAACAACGTCAATTAATTACCTGTATGTAAGACTCTGTATTTTTAAATGCTACAGGAATTAATAAGAATGCTCGCTCTATACGTCATTTTAAGTCATATTTTTGTCATTTCAGCCTACGTCATATTTGTTTAATCTACAAAAAGCTAAACACACAATGAAGTTTGCTTTTGATTAAAAATCGATTGCATATTGCTTCTAATTTTGATGTTCAAACTGTTGTTAGGGATTACTGCGCTAATCAGATATAACAGTTCATTAATTCCGTAGAAGGTTGCAGTATAGATCCTGAAATTGAATATTTCACCGACTAGACGTAACCACGTTCAATTCCAGCAAAGTGCTTACTTGATTGACAATGACCACTAACCGCATATTAAGTGTTCATTTTAATATTAAGCGAGCGACTATTTTACACACAGTCAACCATGTGCGTCAGCTATATCTATCATATACAGAAGCTGGATTTTCTGGCTTTATCCATTCATCGAATCGCTCAAGCCAGATCGAAATAATGCTTTCCGACTGCTAACAATTGAACGAATTTCGATAAAATCAATATAGAAAGAAACTTGTTATTGAATACAAACCGATTAGAACTAGACATATCCATTTTAGTAGCAGCTATGTTTAAGTAACTAATAACTTATATCTTGTGTTTTATTATAATTATTGTTACAATGGTTTGATCTCTTAAAACATTGAACAACATTATAAATGAAGGATAGAATATTTTAACTTATTACTGTACCAGTAAAACAACTTACAAGGGGTTATTGCACTGGCAGTCGTATTATTATCTAATGCACAATTGGCATTGTTACGTCACGGATAATATATTGTTCTCAAATAGATTTCGTAATGCAAAATAAGATTTGGCGCCAAAAAAAGATTTAAAAAGGGTTAAACCCTTTTTGCACATTCCTTTACTATTCCACTGGGTTTAGGTAACTTTATGCCTTGCCTAATTACGTACACAGTCGGAAAGATGGCGACTGGTTTGAACACACTCACTACCTTTTAACTGATTTATATCAGAGTTAGGATTTCTTGTATTGTATGCCTCAATTGGTAGAAATAGCCATTGGCAAGACTGTCTTTACGAATTATTTTATATTGCGAAATATATAGCCGGACTGTTGTAATGTAACACCCAATAAATCATAAATCTACTGAGGCAGAAAAACTTTCATTTAAATATGCATCATAGGACTTCCTCGAACCTTAAATGCCTCGTTTACAACAAATACTATCTTAATTATATGCTTAAAACAGTTTTTCTATGTGGAATGTAAACACATACAGTATAATGCCAACTTCTCAAAATGGGTGATAAACTTAAAACACACAAAAGAGTATTTTATTGTTTCATTTTATTTGTTGGTGGCAAGTGATCTTTATACATACAGGAAAGCATAGCTTTCGGGCAAAAGTAATAAACGCAAATGGAAGAACAGACGACAGTTAAGCAGAATGGCAATCAACAAATGTGAAGCATTGAACAAGGTGGCAGAGTGAAGTTAGAGCGAATGTACATTGCGTGTGTAAACTTGGACTATGTTTATGATTTTGCGGCCAATGGGCTTGTGTGTAATATATACAGTCAAACGGTTTGTAACGTGTATATAAAAGTGAAATTGTTTTGCTTAGTTTTTTTCTTTTTTCATAGTAGAGTGTCGTCTTCACCCGAATCGTCATCTAGAAAGTCTTGACTTTCCTTTAAAATTGTAACTTCGGTTTTGTACGACTTTTCCTGGCCATTGCAGTACGATAACGTAGTAGTTTGATGAGTTGCATTTCCCAATAGATTAGTGTCCGGATAGTTTACAAGCTCCTTGTCTTCATTTTCATTCTCCGGCAAAAACGACTTCTTAAGTTGCTCCGGGGTCAGCGTTATTGTACAAGTTACCTGCTCGTCCACACCACTAGCTATTCCCTTCGAGTAAACGGATTCGGATACAATAGGCGGACGCGGATTTAGCGGACGATCTCGGCTCGCACTCTCATCAGAACTGGACATCCTCGGGCGCATATGGAAGCTAAACGACTGAACAAATCTACGAGAGTAAGCGCGTATGTTGACCACCGCCTCGTTAAAGTACTGGCAGGTGAATGCTTTTTTGAAATCCGCGCGGAATCGGTTTGAGACGAACGCGTACACCAATGGGTTGAGGCATGAATTGGCGTATGAGAGGCAATGACCGAGGATAAGTAGGACAAATGTCTCAGATGTGTAGGGGAAGTCTCCGAAGCTGGTCCACATCGCCACCAAGTGGTGAGGAAACCAATTGATCGTGAAGACAATGACCTAAAAGACAAGAGTCATGTCAATCAAACCGAAAGTCGTTTTAATTAATGAATTTTAAACAAAACACTGTAAATACAATTTCTATTTTTAGATAATAAATTTTAAACAGAACACCATAAATACAATTTCTATTTTTAGATAATGAATTTTAAACAAAACACCATAAATACAATTTTTTTTTAGATAATAAATTTTAAACAGAACACCACAAATACAATTTCTATTTTTAGATAATGAATTTTAAACAGAACACCATAAATACAATTTTTATTTTCAGATAATGAATTTTAAACAGAACACCATAAATACAATTTCTTTTTTTAGATAATAAATTTAAACAGAACACCACAAATACAATTTCTATTTTTAGATAATGAATTTTAAACAGAACACAATAAGGAAACAACAATTTCTATTCGAAGTCATGCTCGGTAGAATGCAAAAATACGGTCGAGTGGCCGAATGGTTAGCGCGACCAATATATATTCCGACTTTTGTACAAAAACGGACCTTTTGTCTAGTCCATCATGGGTTCGAAACTTGGCTCAGTAAAAAAAATGCAAAAATCACCAAGACACACTTACCACCATGATGACTACTCTTGTCACGCGTTTCCTTGACCCGCGTGCGTTCTTGCTCCGCACAAGTGCGCTGCTTCTTGCATTCTTGCACATGGCGAGCAAAACACCGACATAGCAACTGAGGATGATGAGCAAAGGAAGCAAGTATCCGAGCAGGAAGCTGATAAGTTGGTAGCCGACATACCACGTCCCCATATTAGCATTCGGGACACAAAGAGTCAACCCTTGGTAATCAACCTATAGTAAACAAAACGAATGGTTATTTAAACAAAGTGTGTGAACCTGTAGTAAACAATAGCGAATGGTTATTTAAACGAAGTGTGTATAGCCGCATATTACATAATCAGTAATGACGTGACCCCGTGTGCGAGACCTGCTGTTATATTCGGGAGGTATATGATACAAATAGGGTAATCGTAAAAGGAACATTTATGTCTCGATTGAAATTCGAAACTACCACAATATGTCACCTTACTGAATAAAGCTAGCATAGTCGGTGTAGCGAATTATGTCTATTACTTTATATAAAATGATACGGATTCCGCTATCACGAAATTTTAAGATATCGTGTGAAAAAAAATGAATTAAGATATCCTGTGCTGAATTAAGATATCGTGTGAAAAAATGAAAAACATGATGGCATGCTGCTTAAAATACAATTTCGCAGTCCATATAATATCCATCGACGAAAGAGTTACGAATACGTTGATAGCTTTAAATGCAGCCGCCCTCCAAGATTTAATTTGCTAACACAAGATTGATGACGTGTCAATTTAGCGTGTTTTTCTTATTTTCTAGTATGCCATTATAGATTTAATTTTGCGCCATTTCTGCTGTATTTCGCTGTTTATTATTCGAAGTCGAAGTCATTAAAAAAAACATTGACCCGTTTTGCAATGTGAGCCCGTTATTAATTGAAAACGAATATGTATTAATTATTCAAAGAATTGGGAACATAGCGCCAATGCCAGTGCGCATTTGGAAAATGCCCTAATGCATTTCTCTATTTGGACATATACTGCCGGGCTTAATGTCAAATTAAAGCCCTTCGTACGCATTAAGAGAATTCAAATATTAATACAACAACGTTGATATTAAGGGTTTGTCTACATCCTTACTAATAAACCTATGTAAAAGGTATATTAAAAACTACAGTTGTTTCCTTTACTGTGATGTTTTTTTTATTCTGATGGTAAATTGTCTGCCAATAATTAAACAATCACTAAATAATGTTGTAATATTTCATAATAAATCAACTAACTGAATATACAACTAACTATATGTCTGTAATGGTTATTTTCAGTCGCCAGGTGCATGTATAATTCAAATGATATCAAGTCACATCAGACACATCACATAATACGGAATCAATTATATATCTTGATAAGTTATCGCGATGTGCTGAAGATCCATTTATCTTAGTTCTTCACGTCGTTATAAGCCACGTAACGAGCCAATTCGGGATTTTAAAATCAGGGGGCGCGTGTGTGAGGTCAATTAAATTAATATTTGATCAATTTCTTCCGAATACATAAACATTCGAATTAGCAAACGAGATCTTGCAAATCACACCTGGGCGGTTGTATTAGCAAACCACCCACCTGAGCCCTTGTTAAAGCCGAAGGTGTCCCGATGCCAACGGCTGCTACCCAGATAAAAATCAGTCCTCTGTTAGCGTTTGTTCTGGTCCGTAACTGCTTTGCAGAAGTCGCGTAGACTACAGCAAAGAAGCTAAAAACAAAGTCATTTCTTTTAAACAAAGAAATAAATATACTAACCGAAAATATTGACTTCTAAAAATAACTAACCGAAAATAATGACTTCTGAAATAAATAATTTGAAACGGATTTTAGTAAAACATTGAAATTTTATTGATTTATATCTTTACGTATTCGACCAAAACATCTTTTCCGTCTTAAACGTCCCATATAAGTCGTGGCAGTTTGGAAAGCACTTCTCTATAGTTGCAATGCCGAGTAAATGAGAAAAATGTTGTTTTACAGATAATATAAGCGATTACAACAAAGGTAAACATTGCCGCGAAACCGGCCCACCTATATGTTGCGGTTTGTTGCCGACAGGAGTATAAATTATTTAAGACCTTTTCTAAAAATGCCTCGGCGTAAAATTCCCCGTCCCCTGTTTTAAACAAACAAATCATGTTAACTATTGGTTTAAAATGTTGCGTAATTGGTTCCTTGATAAGTGACAATCCAGTATTTGAGTAACAAAGTGAAAAAGATTAATTCGCTTTTCTTCGATTTTATGTTGGCACATCTAGAATACCTTAGGAGTAATCGATTGAATTAAACTATTTATTTCTAGTTTTGGGGTAAAGAGCAGCACAAACTTTACTGCGAAGGCCTGTGTCTTATATATCACCGTGGGTGGTATTGGATTTGATCTGCCCAGACGGTTTGACGTTTCAGGGTGTTATTTTTTATATTGCAATGAAACATTTAGTTTTGGTGAACAGTAGTTTATTCGTAAAAATGTCTAGGAAATCGATAATATTTCTGCAACACGTTCCCTAACCCAGTTCAATGTGTATGATTAAACCCGATTATTATAAGTCTGAGTGCCATCTGTAAATCGTGTATAAAAGCGTTAAATTGTCGGGTAAACATTACACATATTTAGCGAAAACAGTTCTTCACTTTAAACATTAGCTGTTACACGCGCCTATGCTCCAGGCTTTGTAGCAAAACAAATACGGCTTAAATAGAGCTTACCGATCAAAGGAAAGGGCAACAAGCGTGAAAATGCTGGCTATCATCGTCACGTTTTGACAGACCTCACAGAATGAGCACATGAAGCTTCCAAATGGCCAACTTGGTAAGCTATATATTGTCGCTTGGAATGGCACGCAGAAAATCAGGAAAAATAGATCGGATATCGCCAAGTTTAAGATGAATCGATTTGTGTTGTTGAGACCGTGCTGAGCCTGGTACCGGTACATCTTCATCATAACTGTAATTACCAGCGAGTTTCCAATCAGTCCGACACAAAAAATCAAACTGAAGAATATGGGAACAATAATGGCGGCAAGGGCGGCTTCTTGATTCGTCGGGTAATCGCCGTCTCCACTATAGGTATCATCTCGCGAATCTGTGGCATTCCAACTTGCATTTTCCTGATTAACCGTCGTAAATGACGTCGTCGCAACCGAGAAGTCAGAAGCCATGTTTACGAACTAAAGTCAGCCTTGTAGACCAATGTTATTTCGTTGCTATTAATGATTAAATCACACATTTAACTGAAATACAACAAACACATTTGAAAACACTTTAGATCGCATGAACAATAGTCGGTTTTTGGTTGCATCTATTGACTGACTACTCAATACAGGCTAATCATAACTACATACATTTATGGACAAACGAAAAAAGAAACACTGGAAATGGGTTCGAGATATAGAAAGTATCTCTTGATTCTATTCGCCCTACTGTTATCAAAGTTTCAATGACTGTTGCAATTCTTCTATTTGATGTTGTAACAATTCTTCTACGAAAAACTGTAACCTGTGCCTAGCAATGCGAATATAACTGCCTTCGAATTTGAAATACTACTATTTGGAACAAAATTTGTCAAAAACAAAATCTACTGAAAAAGGAGGGAAAATCCACGATAGCGAGCTTATATAAAGCTTATGTAAGGCTTGGCAGCGTAGGCCTATTTCCTTATATTAAAACAATCCAATTATAAAAGTCGAAAGTCGTTTCTTAAACAGCCTATAAACAGCGTTCCTAAAATTGACATTGCGATTCGATCCTTGATAAATAGGATCTCATTCATTTTAACACTTGCTGCCCAGACATGTTTCAACACTTTAGGATCTGACAGTTTTAAAACCGGACTTGATATTTTATGGGACCCCTCGCAGTGAACTTTTTTTAATTATTCGAGCTGAAAAGATTTAGTTGTTTATTGATTAGAAACATATACATTTTCCGTCAATACATATCAGAAGCAGTCCACTTAATTGAGCCACATGAACCGTGTAATAACCACGAATTCGCCAATAGTTTAACAACGAACGATTGCGTTAAAGCCCAATCAAAGAAAATTACGTTCGATAACAATTCGGAGTCGAATTTTACTCGAAGTATTACCTGAAAATCCTTTACAATCCACATAATTCCGCACCTGTTTACAAAGCACGCCGCAAATTTTGCTTAAAAGTACAGCAGGTAACCCTACAATTTGAACTAGAAACTTTAATTAAAAAAGAATTCTTTTGTTGTTACCACCGCTGCAAATTGCTCGAGCTAATCCTTATCTGGTTGCTATGCCGACGGTATGCGCCTTCCAGTTCTTTGACGTCATTATTTAAACCGACTGAAAGTTAACATGTAAGGTGCTTGTAAATATAGCAGTTTAAATAAAACTTCTTGGCGGTGGGGAAACCAAACAATTCGATAGTTGCTGGCAATACCTATACCACGAACGAACCTGTCGATACGGACCGGTTCCTTTTTAATAAGTGTATTAGTTTTCTTAGTTAGACCACCACAATGTTGTTTCAAGCTAAAAATAAACAAAAAAGGACGGCGTGTTTTTTTGAATTTTCTAATTTATTTGTTTAGCTCGACGTATACCTTCATGTAGCAAGATTTATTACATTCTCTTTTGTATGTTTTACCTAGTACCAAACGTCTACAAGTTAACGATTATATATTATAAATATAGCAGCTGTTGAGAAAGGAATATTGCAGACCTTTATTCCAAGCCAATTTTAGCTGCGTGTAAACTGTTCAGCTTTTGTTTTTCTTTCCAGACTTTTTTGGTATCGATTTGTTTAATTGCTACTCGAGGGCTCCCTCAAGCGACTGAAATGCTAATTATTTTTAGTTTGGTTTATTTTTGTCCACAGTATTCATTTTTTGTTCACAGTATTCATTTTTTGTCCACAGCGTCATTAAAAAAGGATTTATTTAACTAACTAGAAAGTGTCAATCACGTGTGAACCACCACTATTTTCAAAACTCTGTTGAATGCCAGCTATATTTGTCTGCATGCAGAGGCGATCGGGTACCCTGGCTACCTCATCACCGTTGGTATATCTTACACAAAGTGTATAACGTTTGTTTCTGCAGGCAGAAACTTATGGGTTTCTGAGTTACCAATCCAAACTTAATATTTATGTTTTCTGAATAGAGTTTTCAAGTTATAAATATTTAATTTTTTAATGGATTTCCGGTGGTAACATGCAGTTTGTAGGGTTCTTTTGTCCCTTTCTTAGTTTCTTTTATTCACCTACAACTTTCCTTACAATGTAAATGAAATAATCTTTAACAGTTTCAAAATATATAGGCTGTTATAGAATAACCGGTGCCGAACATTCGTAAATTGGCGGTTGTGCTCATATTCTTGGGTCTCGTGGGAATTTCTCTGACCCCATATACTGAGAATTTGAACATTGAACATCCAAACCATATAAGCTAACACCACCAAAAGGTTTAACTGTATGCTTGATCCGTGGTTTCAGTAAAATTTAATAAATGGGAATTTCGAGAAAAAAAGGTTCAAGATTTGTTTTTGTTCATATTTAAATTACGGTATATATATTTTTTATATTTAAAATGATTAGTCGTTAAAACACGTCATTAAAGGGGAATTTATTTAACTAAACATAGCGGACGCGGCTGCTAAACCTAAGCGAAAAAAACAATAATGAATAAAAGAAATTATTTAAGACCAAACGGTATAAATCCCTTGCCAGTAGTGTGAGCAATAGGCAAACGAACAAGCGCGACTAGTACTGTAAGCATTAGACAAATGCATTAAAATAGCATAAAATAGATCATTTATGGTTATCTTCGTGAATGGGAAAATAATGGTAGTTATTAGACGGGAAATCATCGCATTACCTCGCAAATTCGTCAGGTAGCGCATTTACATAGGTGACTGTAAGAATAATGTGCGTTATCGGAGCTATTGCGGTGTGTGTGGATATGCTTTAATTCGAATTTAAATCACAAGCCGAAGTGGGTCATTGAAGAGACCCATTAATCCGCTGGGTTTAAAAAATGACTGCGATGTGCCTTACCCAGTAACATATAAGCGATTAGCAAGTAACCAGTTTCTAACGTGTAACTCTTTGGTTACCCATTACATCATTAGGAAAGGATAGGATATTCATGTTTATCCCCGTGAATGAAAAACACAAGGGGGTTAACACAAGGGAAATCGTCAGATCATCTCGTTACCGAAGCTATTGCATTACGTTGTATATAATTGAGACATTTTTTTATTTTTAAATAGAACCCATTAATCCGCTGGGTTCAGGCAATGTCCGTTAAGTGCTGTGGCCAAGTACACAGATCGTTAGCTCTATAATTAACTGGGCAATCAACGGAATCGCTGGTATTGGGAAGAACACAATATAACCAAGTTAAGTGTGATGTTGCCGTGTAGTATTGTTAGCTATCGACCGTGTCTGTCTAAAAAAGCTTTGGTATTTTTTCGTAGTATTAACTTTGTAAGAAAATAGGCCGGAATAAACCTTTGTAAAAAACACCATAATAGAATCTATTAAAAAAACATTATCATTTCGCTGATCTATCGAAAATTGAATAATACATATTAAAAATAGGTTTCTATAGTAATATTTTATACGGTCAACACTGACATTGCTTCGCAACAACCCAAGCTATTCTTTAAACTTATTTGATAGCAGTAAGCAATCTATAACGTTCCTATATCATATACCCTGCGCATTGTTCTAACTTTAACACTTTAAACTAATGGACTTTGACTTATAAAACTTTACCATGATAGGTTTTAATTTAAGAACATCCAATACCAATCTTACATTATTTAGTTGAGCCTGCTAAAGTGCTAACATAAAACATAAATTAATGGCATAGGACTAACTGTTTAAAAAAATACGTAAAATTATAGGTTATTGCCGAACAATAATAAAATTGGAATTTTTAAAGGATAAGTAGCCGTTTATTAGTTTGTTTAAACAATTTTAAGCCCTTTTTAAATTTTGGTAGCCTATTTGTAGTTAGCAATCTAGTGTAAGGCACATATTTATTCACCCTTTTCGTGGGGAAAGGTGGATTTCTATTAGGTCAATTCTAGACTAAACTGGTTATGCTCTTAGTTTAATCCCTACTGCAGACAAGATATGTAAATTAGACAAGTTTAGTAAGAGACTTCGGAGTTGCTGTTAGGGGCAGTTGCTTATCTTTGCATGTGCAGAATAAAAGATAAAAAGTACTGATGTTGTAATACATTGGCAAACTTCTTATTTAAAAAAATGTTTTTACTTTAACAGATCTTACCCTGATTTATTGTGTTAAATTGGAAATTATACTTTACCAATGCCCTAGAAATTATACTTTACCAATGCCTTATAAATTTTACTTTTCCAATGCCCTAGAAATTATACTTTACCAATGCCTTAGAAATTTACTTTACCAATGCCCTAGAAATTATACTTTACCAATGCCCTAGAAATTATACTTTACCAATGCCTTATAAATTTTACTTTGCCAATGCCCTAGAAATTATACTTTACCAATGCCTTAGAAATTTACTTTACCAATGCCCTAGAAATTATACTTTACCAATGCCTTAGAAATTTTACTTTGCCAATGCCCTAGAAATTTTATTTTACCAGTGCCTGATTTGCTTGTGCTGATGATATTTAATAAAAACATACAGCAACTCCCAGGAAATAAAATGGTTTAACTATTTCTACTTTGTAATACTAATATTAATGTTGTCAGATTATTATTCTATTTTAGCTCCACCCTTTGCATAATGGTTTTTTTACTTTTATTGCTTCATGATTTTTAGAAAACTGATTGCTGCAAAATTGGTCGCTAACTAGATGGTTGTATCCTTGGTCAAGGCACTTTATGGCCATTGCCTGAACCTAGCGGATTATTCAGTTTTACCAAATTGAAGGAACGTCCGTGTCTACACAACAGACTCAATAGCTCCGGTAACCCGACGGTGGGTGCAAGGTGATCTTACGATTGCCCGTGTAGTAACCCCCTTGGTTTTCCCATTTACAGGGATAAACAAGAATATTCTATTCTATCCTAAATTGGTTCAATTACTTGTGGTTATCCACAGACTTAGCAATTTATGTAGTACCAGTACTGGTTCGTGGATTTCCAAACATCATTTCAAGGAATTTTACCAACAAAAGCAGTGAAGAACTTGAAATGGAAACCTTTATCTATTTGTGCAAAGAATAACAAACTGTTCTTCACATTGATTGAGAGCAACAACAAATTTCAGCAAATATGGCGATGGAAAAGCAGTTTATGATAAGTGACACACATACTCGCACAATCACGGCCATTGGATTTCACCCTGTAAGAAGGGAAATAGTTGCAGGATTCGAAGGTAAGCTCGTTTAAAATCATCACTGAGGATATTAATGGACACCAGTTCCTGTACTACTTGCTTGCGGATTGTTCTTTTGCCACCTTTCCCTTTCTGTTATTTAAAATTTTATTGTATCGTAGGGAATTTATATCTAAAACATATTTATTAAATAGGTTAGCTAAGGGGTCGGCAACCTTTTGCACTTAAATAGCAATTTTAACCTCTAATCCACAATATAATAATATTTTCGCAATAAAAGGAAAACATCACTTTGGGATGAAGATGCAAGTGTTCTTGTGTTTTTTTTAGTTATGCATAATTATTAAACCTATTAAGCGCTTGCTACAATAAAAGTCATAAGAGCATACAGCTCCAGAGCCGCAGGTTGCCGATCCCTGGGTTAGGTTATTTGTGTTCACCCCCTAAGTGAATGGAAAAACAAGACGTTATCACATAGCTAATAATTTATTAAATATTTTGTATAACTTTATCACATAATTATGTAAGCGATTATTCTTGCATTGATACTCGTCAGATTACCTCACCCCCACCCCCACCTTGGGATTACTGGAGATCATATTGAAATAGGTTCTATTATGATTAAGACATTTCTTTAATATTAGTAAAATCAATTAAATCTACTGCATTCAGGCAATGGCCACTAAAAAGCCTTGCCTAAGGACACAACCGACTAGCTAGCGGCCAGTTTCAAACCTGCAACCCTTTTGCTGAAATGGGACACACTAAACCACCAAGCTAATCGGTCGAATCCACTAACTTCAAGTTAAAAATACATTTCAGATGGTCTCATGAAATGGTGGGAACAGGACACGGGAAAGTTGATGCTGAGTAATTGTGAGCACAAAGGTTGGATCACTGACTTCCAGTACTGGGCGGAACAGAAAACACTTCTGTCCTGCGCGAATGATGGGGTTATTATTGCGTGGGGCAGCGGAGGAAATGTTACAGATCGTATTCGGGTAACTGATCAATTATTACCAGCCATTATTGTGAAAATGTTACAAATTAAAAAAACTATGATAGATATTTCGGAAATACTAATTCACTGTTTTACAATTAAACATGATTATGTGTGAATTGAACTTCCATTGTAATGAGTTGCCTTACTGTTGGCTGATTAAATTGTTGTTCTGTATGTCTATGAATAGTGCAGAACTAAACTTGGCTCAATAAAAGCTTGGCGACCTATAAAGAAATGTTCTAAGTATCATTAAAACATAAAAAATTTGCCCTTATGACTTATATTATTTCACTTCATTTATTGTAATTGTTCATACAAGATACCACTTCATTGTTTAAATAACAGATTGGATACCCAGTATACGTAATGTGTCTGAACTTGCGGCGACAGCAAATTATCTGTGGATTGAATGGTTCTGTGCAACTGTTTTCTCTCGACCCACGAAAAACTACCGGCAGTCTTATCGATAAGCGTAAACCATATGTTACGCGTCATCATCATGATATTGTGCCCTGTATAGTGTGTCATGAATCAAGGGTGTTTACTGCTGGGTGAGTTTGTGCTGTATATCTATATGTCTTACCAAGATGAAATTCGTATTTCGTTACTGATGGAATCTCTCTTTATTTTATGTATAACATGTATTATGAGGATAGGATAGGATATTTATGTTTATCCCTGTGAATGGAAAAACCAAGGGTGTTAACACATGGGCAATCGTCATATTACCTCGCGCCCACCATCGGGTTACCCTATATACTGAAGTGCGTTGTGTATGATTAAGACGTTCCTTCAATTTAGTAGAACCCATTAATCTGCTGGGTTTGGGCAATGTCTGTTTAGTGCTTCGCCCAAGAGCACAACTGACTAGCTGGTGACCAGTTTCGAACCTTAAACCTTTCGGTTAAAAAGCTACGCAACAATCCACCAGACTAATCAGTCGAATATAACCATACATTTACTTAAATCCTCAGTAATTAAACCCCTAAATTTGGAGAAATGTTGGTTAGTTTTAGTTTGTGAGTTGTTTTAAACTAGCTGTTTACTTTTTAGTCAAATTAATCTGGATTTTTATTTATTATTAGCCATTCTTGGTTATCCATTTTCCCGGTGTCCCTTGATTTATGAATTTACACAAAAAAATAAAAAATAAAATTAAAACACAAGACTTACTGGTAATAAATATACCAGTATGAAAAAATATATTAAATTTGCCCAATTGCACTTTTCATAAAAATAATATAAACATTTCATAAATTACCAGTATGTATTGGATAACTATCTTAGCCCAAGTCAAATTAGAAATTAACTAAAATATAAATAATATTTTTGCCGGTCTTTCGACAGATATGATGGTAAATTCCACATTTATGACACAACATTGTACCCGGGAACAAAAGGTCTAGATCTCATCCATACTATCAGCAGAGCCCATGAAGCTGGTATTAACTCCATGATTTTGGTGAAAGATAATGAGAATAACACATGGTATTTGCTTAAAATATGTTTTTGCACATAAATGCTGCTTATGTATTTCTAAAGTAAACCTAAGGAATATACAAATAGATTGTATAATATGCAGGCATGGGCAACATACGGCCCGTGGGCCAAGTTCCGCCCTTAAAGGAATTTGACCGGCCCGCAGATTGTATCTAAACATACCCTGAAATCTAAACATAGGCTTATATGCATATCAGTTCACATTTAATGATTTTTCTATACCAAGATATTAAATACTATTTATGTGATAATCCGGCACACCAAGAACTTCATTTTTCCACATTTGGCCCGCAGACTAGCGAAGTTGCCCAGCATGGGATAAATTTGCTTACTAATTTGGTTCTGTGCAACTTTTTTAATGAGACAAATGTTAGTTTAGCAGGAAAAATGGTGTTTTATTTTCAATACAAAATTTATTCAATAAACAATTTATTGGTATGGGATAACTTTGTTAGGATAGGATATTCATCTTTATCCTTGTGAATGGGAATACCAAGGGTTTAACACACGGGCAATCGTCAGATTACCTCGCGCCCACCGTCGGGTGACCAGAGCTACTGTAATGTGTTGTGTATAATTCACCGGTTCCTTCAATTAAGTACAACCCATTAATCCGCTGGGTTAAGGCAATGTCCGTTAAGTGCCTTGCCCAAGAACACAACTGACTAGCTAGCGACCAATTTTGTACCGGCAACCCTTCGGTTGATAGACAACGCACATAACCACCAGACTAATCTGTTGTTGACAATTAATGTAATGCAGCACCAATTTTATGGTTTAAATAAGCTCACATGCATATCTGTTTACATTTAGTATTTTTTCTGGAGTACCAATTATTTAGGTATACAGTTTTATAGGTAAGATCTATTTCTTATCCCAACCATGGAAATGTGCAGTATTACATTAAATTTAAGATTTTCTATATATTTAAACAGTAAGAAGAGTTTTAGGGTTTTTGGAACTGCATTAAAAAAATTGTGTTTTAATTTGTTCTCTTTGACTCTTTATATAAGGGCTCGACAACCTTTTGCACTTCATTGTCATTTTTATCGATATTGCACCTAATAAAAATCACTAGGAGCATTAAAACAAATAATATTTTCGCACTATAATGTGTGTTTCGCAATTAACCACACTGTGTAAGATAAAGAGGCGATCATTCTTCTGTTTGTTTTACTTATGTATGGTTACTATACTTATTAGGTGCTCGCTACAGTAGCAATAAAATTATTAAGAGCCGAATTAGAAGATTAAAAGAGCCGCAGGTTGCCGACTCCTGCTTTATATGAAAAACAAATAGCTTAATTAACGTCCTTGGAGAACCAATAATACTGCATTGGAATCATGATGAATGGTTTGTACCTGGACCCCAACGGTATTGACATTTTTTACAGGTTGATTACTGGTTCATTTGATAGAAGCGTAAAAGTTTGGTCGCAAGACGGGCAATTGCGTCATCGTCTGGAGACGGCATTTCTAAACTCGATAACAAGTTTATGTTACATTCCTCGCGCAAAGGTAGTTTGGATCGCTGCCTCCGCGCCACATGCAACATTGTACGACCCTAAAGCAGGAGAAAACGTATGTCGATTTATCGGTAGGATAGGACATTCTTGTTTATACCGGTTAATGGGAAAACAAAAGGGTTTAACACACGGGCAATCGTCAGATCTTCATTGCGCCCACCGTCGGGTTAGCGGAGCTATTGCAGTGTGTTATGTACAATTCACACGCTCCTTTAATTAAATAAAACCCATTAAGCCGCTGGGTTCAGACAATGTCCGAGTGTCTTGCATAAGTACAAAACTGACTAGCTAGCGATCAGTTTCGAACCTGCAACCCTTTGGCGGAAAAGCGACGCAGACGCACTTAACCAGTAGATTAATCTGTCGGACCAATATAGCGGTTCTTTAATTTAACAATTTCCACTGGTAGCTGGTTAACTTATGATTGCGTTATCAGTTAAATTTCCTAGAATTAATACTCTCGGGTTGCATATTCCCAACATAAACCATTAAGTCGCGTTACTCGCATATACCGACGGCTGTATGCACGCGTCTGGAAATTAGAATTCCGCGAATATGTATACGCGCTTTGAACACTATGCGAATAGAGGCCTAACTTGGTATTATTTTCAAAATGAATTTAGTTAAAGGATAGGATAGGACATGTTTAATGTTTATCCCCGTGAATGGGAAAACCAAGGGGTTAACACACGGGCAATCGTTAGATTACCTCGCGCCCATCGTCGGGTTACCGTATAGCTATTGCAATGCGTTGTGTATGATTCACAAGTTCGTTAAATGTAATAGAACCCAATAATCCATTGGGTTCAGTCAAAGTCCGCTAAGTGCCCTGCCCAAGGATACAACCGACTAGTTGGCCACTAGTTTCGAATCTGTAACCCTTAGGGTGAAAACCGACGAAATAATCCACCAGACTAATAAGTAAGACTAAAGTACAGACCCAACAATGCATTACGTACAAAAATAATGATTTATTCTTGTCATTATTATGACTAATGAGTTGAACGCGTGCGCACGTCAAGGTTTGAACTAGGACGAAAAAACTTAAGGTTACATGCTTAGCCCGCGATTGCTAATTGCAGTTGAAAGAAAAGGTTTATAGTTCCTTCTTACAAGAATAATCATGCGTTATTTTAATTGGTAGCATTGGATTTTTATTTGAAAAATTCTCTCTTCCGTACGGATTGTAAATCTTTACAGTACTGCCATCTAGCTAGTTTAGTTTATTTTTTGTTTCCGCGATGAAAACACGAAGCGGAACCGTTGATAAAAAAATGAAAAACGGGAAAAAACGGCAAAACGACAGTCGTTTGAACACGTCTAAAAAAATAATTTATCAAATTTTGGCCACAGTAGAAAAAGAAAAACCCAAAAAATAAAATTCCACTAAAAAGTTTCAAGTGCAACACTTGTCAAGGCAGAGCGGCCAGTTTCGATCTTACAAACTTTCGGCTAACTACAAACAACTTTTCTTACCGATTAAGCTATCCAGACACATAGTAATATTCTTTCTGCTCTTATGATTATTTTTTGCTGTCGCTTAATATTTAAATTAAGAAATCACGTCTAAGGTATCGGAATTCCTGCCAACGTTTCAACCCAACTCGGACGAAGGAAACAAATACAGATTGCTGAAACTCAGACATAACCCTGATTCGGGCCAAATAGTTGGTGAGTTAGTTAGTTCAACCCTGATTCGGGTCAAATAGTAGTTGGTGAGTTTGTTCTGGATGGGTACGGTCGTGTGGCTGAATGGTTAACGCGGCTAATAAATATACCTACTCCTACACAAAAACGGTCCGAGTAACTAGCCCACCATAGATTCAAAACTTGGCTCGGTAAAAAAAGTATGAAAAAAAAGTTTGTTTTGGATGTAGGGGCTATTGCATTTGGGGAACTTCATGAAAAGGCCTGCGCTCATTTTATACAGGCATTTTCATGGTAAAGTTCATCACTTGAATAGCTTATTGTGCTCTTTCTGCTTCGCTCTAAAAACTCAACAAATGTCTGTGACTTGTAAAATGTCTTACGTTCATATTAAAGCATTCTCACAATATGGTTTAGTTTGTTCGCTATATTGCACCGAATAATTACTACCGGATCGCTTGAATCGTTCGCTTGAAACTCTAACCCTAAACACTAACCAACTAATTTGAGATTTTTTTTAAAGCGACGACCAATCGACGACATATTATCGTGTGGAAGTTTAACAGCTCCGGCTGTATCACTGCCCTTAAGAGCAAACACACCATCGAGAGCTTAGCATACAGTGAGTCGGTTGTTTTACCACTCGTCGCGGGGGCGTTAACGTTTCTCATTGCAGCACGGAAAGTACCGATGCTGTTGTTTAGTGGTGGTACTGGGGGCACGGTGTATAAATGGGAGAGATTGCAGTCCAGCCATTTCATGTACAGGTGAGAGGTTTTTGTTAGATATCGGTGACGAACAAGTCGTCCCGATACGTTTTTTTAACATTACCACGCTTAACATGGCTGATTTTGCTTGAAAACAAACCATAAGTGTCACATTCCAATATATTCTACGAACAGTAGAAACGTTTTTTTAACATTACCGTACCTAACATGGATGGTTTTGCGTGAAAAAAAAACACATTAAGTGTCACATTCGAATATATTCTACTTATGCAGTTAACACGCCTAACATGGCTAGTTTTGCTTGAAAACAAACCATATTAAGTGCCACATTCCAATATATTCTACTCGTGTAGCTATACTTTGACCGTTGAAGTAATTACAAACAAATATAGCTTAATGTGGCTTCATCGAAAACTAAAATATCGGCGAAGCTAATTATGAAGGATCTACTTCTGCAGCATGGAGCTACTTCCTAGAAAGGAATGCAACGACAAACTGGATTCCGTGCTGAAGGAACTTGGTCGTGGGGAGAAACAAACTACAACCATCCGTAGCCCGCGTAATAACAACGATGCGCAGACGCATTACGCATTTAATAAAGCCTTGGTCGCTCCGTCGTCACTTTACAAAACGTAAGTGTTGAATGCTGATTGTTTATTTGTTGCTGTGGTTTGCGGAAAGCGATCGTCGAATTTTCGGAACGCTGCGGAAAAGCTGGAAAGCGTCACCGTTTGAATCCGGTTAAGCCAGCCCGTTCCACAGAATGTTCCTAAACTTCGACGCCAATGGCTGTGTATTCTGGGAATGTCTGCCATATTCTATAGCGGACTGCGCTCAGAACCTTTCGGAATGCCCGGGTACAGGCTGTTAAAGACGAGCCTGTTCCTTGGGAAGTTCCTGCAAGTACCAGAGCCGTGGTAAAACGTGGTGAAACGCTCTTAATGTGGACATGAAGGTCATATGATGTTTGTGACCAGACTCGCGAAAAACTTCGTGAACAGTACGGTCGGAATCCGGCCTGTTCCAGCGAAGTTTCATACAAGCGACTGGCCTCGTTTTCCTTTAAAGGTCGTGGTTGGGCGGCGAGGAATGTTGACTTTCGAGAAGTAGGTTATCCCAACAGCGCAAACCTATTCCTTAGAAAGTTCAAAAACCTCTCACCGCTTTGAATGGGAGTCATTGCAGTCGGAGGTGCTTTCAGCCCATGTGAACTACCTGAAACGTCTGTGGCGTGTTTCGACAGACCTTTTCGTGGTAAAGTTCATTTTAGCCAAAGCTGATTAGCAATATCGCTTTGTATTAGTTAACTTGTTATTGTTGCCGATGGTGGCACATTGAATTAGGAGCATCGCGCAACGGACTGAACTCACAGCCCGTTCCAACCATGTTCCGACATCACAGTGCTATCTATGACGTAGTTGCTGACGTGGTGATGACGCAACACGACGCGAGAACTCCCCAGGGTAAGTCTGACGTCACTCAAAGACTTATTCCTGGGAAAGTTCATACGTCGAATCGCGGGAAGTGGTCTCTTGCTGGGAAGAAACTGTCACAGTAAATCTGAAGCTCGTGCGCGGCGTGCGTATGGGAATTCCCAACAACAGGCTACGCGCAACGCAAGCCTGTTCCTTGGAAAGTTCCGAGCGCCAGCCGGCTTTAGTCACGCATGCGTGGATTACGTCATTTACGCAAGTTCCCACGGCCATTCATAAAAAACTGCTCACGATGCGGCACTGCAAACTATGAGGATAATAACGAAGCACACGAGAAACGTCTGAAAAAGGCCGGCTACATTTTAACAGAATGTTAATACCGGCCTGTTCCGAAGAAGTTTCATGTATAGCGACGTCCGAAATAAAATTGATTAATAATTCTTTGCTTGCAGCGATTTGATAACAATGGGTCGTAAACGCGGTCACGACTTGAAAGAAACCCTTTAAAATCACATTCCCGCGCTCCGATCACATCGAATAAGTTCTCGTCTTTGAAGGCAGCAATTAAAAATTACTCTAATCTGCCTTGCGTCCGCCTAACAATGCTCACTGACCTCAATTCTGGAATTGAAACAATGGGATAGCTCGGGGCGTGACGCGATGACCGAGAAACGAACTAGGTCACAATGTGGCGCGATTACGTCAGGACTGAAATGTTGGACACTGAACGTGGCTGGCCTGGTCAAATCTCTCTTAGTTATGCTCATGAAAACACTAACCTACCTAAGCTAACGCATCCCTGACTGAAATGTGGACGCTCGTCGTATCCTGCTGCCTTCGGGGAAAACGTAACGGCAACAATGTCCTAACAAAACGCAATGTGACGTGTCAATCGACTGCATTTACGTCACATCTGCCTGTCAGTCGCAGATCGCACCGGTGTCGTTAGTTTCGTGCGTCACAACAATTACTGTTTATATGATATGCGCTATTTTCATTTCCGTTGCTAATTGGGGCCACTGCTGTTACTCTATCTATCTATAGTGTGTTGGACGCTGATCTACCATCTATGGTCGGCATAAACTGTGAAATACCCCACGCACTGTACGGAATGTACTGACGACAGGCTAGTTATACGGTCGAGCCAGCAGCCGAACGAAACCTCGACTGCTAAGCCGCTCGCAAGCCTGTTCATTAGTAAGTTCCATATAGTGGCGCAGATAGTCAGGATGTGCGACCGATTTTTGGCAGGAAACGACTGCTGCTGTGATAATACGCCTCTGTTAAGTCTGTTCTCGCCTATCAATGCCCCCATTTTATAAAGGTGCTTTCGGCGCAATATTAACACGCCGATGTTAAAATGACTGCAATTTTCTAAACATGAGCAAAAAAAATCCCTAGTTTCTTATCATATCGAGGAAAAAATATTCACTATTGTCCTACTTGATCGAAACTCTATTCTTCTGTCCTTTCCAACCGAAGATACTGAAGTCTATACTTGTACTGATCACCTGATGCTACTGCTTGATGAGATGACGATTGAATGATGTCATGGCTTGGAGCTGAGGCTTCTTATACCGCCAGTCCCTCATTCTGGCTGCAGACGCTTGATTGGCAGGATGCAGGACAAACAACGGTTTATCGCACGCGACGTTTGATTTCTGCCGAACGGCTCGAGCGGCGAAGAAGGCGACGTTTTAGACGGTTCCCGAACGCCCGCACCGGCGATTATCCCGTAACCATCCCGTATCGTTTCTATTGTCCATCCTCTAGCCAAAGAAATTGAGTTGTAGCCTCGCTGCATGAATGCGCCAAGTTGGCTTTTTAGTTTCTATATCTCATTACGAACTTCATTATTGCCTTTGAAAGTTTTCCAACGCAATTATACAAAACTAAAATTAAAACATCTTCATTCGCATGACAACATCAAAAACACGTTTAGTCTTTCACAAATTACATGCATTTTTGTAACAGTTTAAACAAGCCTAGATCTGGCACGAATATAGTCAGTCTCCTAGCGCTTATATAAATATGGTTGTATCATACGTATATCCGGCGATGATTTCTTACAACTATCCGCTGGTATTTTGCTTAATATAAACAAAAATGATAAAAGGAATCGTTTTGTTTTGACATTTCAGAAAACCCTTGATTTTCCTTAACAGTTGCTGCAGAATCAACTGTACAATATTATAAGGGCAGTGTGTAACATAGATAACGGTCGTACAAGTTATATATGTTTCAAAGTATAACCTGTCACGCATATACACATATGTGTATACTTTAAGATGTACTAGTGTAATTTTGCAGCGGAATTTATTGGCACTTTTCACTGCAACAATGAGATGAGCATTATTTTGTTCAGTCAGATTGAACAATGTCAAATTAAAAGCAGAGAATTGAAAATAACATTTGGTAAAATGACGTGTTTTCGTGTTATCTGGTATAGTGGTATTGGCAGACTACAAAAAAAGCATTAAATGCTTTATTTATAACATTTATTTTTAACATTTTAGAGCAAAAACATTTACATTTTTTATATTACAATGATAAATGTTTTCTTTTAATATTAGTCAGTATTTTTATTCTACTTCATATTTTCTGTTCGCCCAATAAACGGAGTCCTTAGTTTGAACGCTTCAGTCAACAATACAAATTAGGAGCGGGCAATCCGCTTGAATAAGATTTCCCCACTCCAACTGTTAATCTGGACGACCAAGATCTTGTAAAATAGGCCAAGCATATAATCGCTTGGTCGTGCGAGGTCTGTTGACTTGACCAATCGTGCTGTGTCCAGTGAAATTGCAGTTTTTTCTTGGTAATTTGTTGATTATTTTGTTTAAAAACTTCACACAAAATTTATACAAAACCTTCATACAAAAGCTTTATGCAAAAACCTTATTCAAAATCTTCGTACATGTGCGTTCTATATTCTTTGAATTGTATTTTGTTTTTGTTAAAGGTTTATGTGTGCGCGAAATATAGTAATGCTAATACTAACTGTGAATACTGTGATGTGTTTGATGGACTCTATATGGGATGTTTTTGTTTTTAAACCAAAAACAATCAATTTTGGTTTAGTTTTATCTTTAAACGTATTTTATGCATCGTGGCAATGATGTCCACCGGTCTATTGAAACCGCACTGGGCATATTGTGACGTCAGAAGCGGATGCAGAAGACGGTTCACCAGGCTAATCTTCCAACCAGACTATTTCGTTCTCACTCGTACAGCCACGCAGCACTGCGCAAACAAGCTTAGCGCATTTGAGTACCCGCACGAATCGTTGTACGAAATCCAGCGGTTTTTGGAGCCTGTTTGTATGCAAACTCGCGCGCGCAGCACCCGAAGTGCAGGAAACGCAGTACAGACGCGAATTAGAATCAATCCAAGTGTTTGCTAGTTCGAGCCTTCACCTTAATTGCTGCTGGATATTACTAGCTTCACACACTTAACATTAAACCAGCGCCAAACTGTGACCTACACATGATATTGTTGAATAACGTACAAACCTTAACAGCCCCATAAAATTTGCGTGAAAACTAAAATGATGGAAAGCGGAAGAAGGGAAACTGCACACTAAAATAAAGATTAGCGCATTAGGGTTTCAAACATGGGGTTAAAACTAGGGTTAGTTCTGGGGTTAAGATTAGTGTTTTAGGGCAGGGTTAAAATTACTTTTCCTAATTTTACTAAGCAGTTTTCCTTCTTTCCTCTTTCTCTGCTTTAAACTTGAGCTTAAAATCATCTCGTTACAGCGAACCAACGATAGTTGCATGGCCGCCATTTTGTTTTCCCAAGTATTAAACGCCGAACATGCCGTGTGTCGACACTGATTCAAAACAATTTTACATTTAGTGTTATGTGTAGGGTCGAATTAACTAAATGAAATTTTAAAAATATTGTTTTTAAATTGTTTGTATTGAGTATGCAAGATTACGGTGATGCTCTTGCTATGTAACTGCAAATAACACGGAGAATGTATAGTTGGTGTGTTTGTTAATCGAAATGATTTATCTACCAGCGAGTTTAAAAAAAACTTGTCACCGCTGTACTTCTTACGTGTTGTTATTGATTGCGTGCAATTAATGCATCAAGCTTCTACGCAACAATGGCAACTTTACGATCCACGATTATACGGGGAGTTCCACGAAAACCCGAACTGCCAATTATTTCTTCACTTACCTTGTAAGGTTTTCGTGGAAATAATAAAGGAGCGCTTGTTTTCATGCGCTTCGATTTTGTGTTTCTAAATTTCTTTCAAAATACGCCGTGCAGATTATACTATTTGATACAGAATGTTATAAGAACATGTAATATTGCACACACGGTTGTATAAATTAAGGACGCAACCAAACAAAACGCTTACAATGAACTCACATGTATATTTTAAAAAATAAATTCACAATTGCTTTAACGTCGCTATACACGAAAAAGGTGCTAAATTCATAAAAGTTAAAAATTTGATATGTTAAAATACTAAAGGAAAATTAGCGGTTTTAACCATATGGGTCTAATGGTTTTTACGTTTTAGGGCAGTATGTGAAGCATATTTGAATATTGATTAATGGACATTGTCAATATTAATATGTTATTCGGGCTATTAATATTTTCTATCGAAAGGTTAGGGAACGATGTATGTTATTATATGTCCGCATATAATGAAATATACAGAATGTTAGGTTATGTACATTGTGTCAATTCCCTTCGCGTAAACGTACGTGACTATTGGCGTGAAAAAGCATAGAGGACAGTTACTAACATACGCAACTACTGTTTGGTGATCTCTTCTATATCCCGTATAATCTGGACACCAGCAGTGTAAGAAAAGGAAACCCTTTTCCTGTTATCTCCTAAACACAGAGCATCTAACATGTGTTTTGTGTAATAAGCGAACAAAATGGACCAAACAGTGTTAAAACGAAGGGATATTAAGGGCGCTATACTATGTTGTGACTTATTTTAAAAATAAGAACCCGTTTCATTGCTATATTTTGTATTCATGCTTTAACACAACCACCTTTAACACAATAAGCATAGGAAACGATATTAATGTTTACCGCCGTGAATGGGAAAACCAAGTGGGTTAACACACGGGCAATCGTCAGATCACCTCGCGCCCACAGTCGGGTTAGCGGAGCTATTGCAGTAAATTGTATATGATAGACACGTTCCTTCAATTTGGTAGAACCCATTAATCCGCTGGGTTGAGGCAATGTCCGCAAAGTGCCTTGCCCAAGGACACAACCGTCTAGCTAGCGACCAGTTATGTCGGTCAGTGTCCCTGAAGTTCTAAACGAATAATAATTTCCACGATAATTAATCAACAAATATCCCTAAACGTTGAATGATGGCCACCAACACAAACACATCTTCAGATCCAAGTCCTCTCTTCTCCGATGTCTCTACGTGGAACATCTTGATCTTCTGGTCCTTGCGTCGGAAGACAGCAACATTTACCTTTGGGGGTTCGATTATGCTGCCGTGAGCGCGCTAACTCGACTGACTCCCGATAAAGATGAGGTGTTAACGTCGAGGTAGGAGGAATTGTTCCTAATAATCTCGAATTTGAAATATCATAGTTTTTTATTTATATGGCAAGGTTTCCAAAGTGAGAATAACAACCTTTCATTAACAAGTCTGTTTTATTGTCTGCAACGCCCGGTTTATTAATTATGTAATTTTAAATAAATATGCGGTTGTCCGGTCGGTTAGATTCGTTAGCCGAACCGAAACTAGCCGCTAGCCCTTCGGCTATGTTTTTAGGATAACTAAACTATCCTTGTGCAATGCATGTATATTCGATGTTGAATGAATATGGTTTGTTCAATGGGTAGGTAAAGCTGTTGCGTTTGACACACTGCAATATCTCGCTGAGGCGAGTATTAGGTATTGCGATGATTTCCCGTGTTTTAAAGTCTTGCGTTTTTCGGACATGAGTGTTTTAAAGTCTTGCGTTTTTGCCAAATGAGTGTTTTTAAACTGCCGATTGTTTATAAACTGAAAGGAAGGTGGTCGACCCCTGCTGAATGTCCTGCTGTATGGCACACTGAATTCTAAAGGTTGCCGACTCCTGTTGTAGGACATGTTTGCTTGAAAGCATCATGACGAAAAATAACGATGTCATCCTAGATACCTGTCATTAAAATTTGATAAAGATGTTATTTTAGTAAATAGGGCTCGTCCGGGAATTGAACCCGGGACCTCTCGCACCCGAAGCGAGAATCATACCCCTAGACCAACGAGCCACCGATGGTTTTTTGATTAGTGCACACCTTAAAAATATAACGGGGACCATGTCAATAATAACATTAATATAATTTACTACTTCTTGCTGGATTTGAAAAATATTAAGATAGATTGTAGATTTTAAACATAGTATAATTTTTTTAGCGATATAAATACCTTTTAATTTCACCAGAATATCCACAATTTCCACTGAAACAACTTTGTATATTTGATATACTTTTGATAGGATTGTCATTTAAGCGGTTGCCATGTATAGATAAATTAAAATTGGGACATAATCAAAATAACTTTTGCCTTAAACTAATGCATTAGTACGCTTGGCACGGCTATCTTGTCCGTGGTCTTTGACTGGGTTTGACTGAAGTTGCATCGACTACGCTGCCGTGAGCACCCTAACTCGGCTGACTCCAGATAAAGAGGAGGTGTTAACGTCGAGGTAGCAGAATTTGTCCTTAATAATCTATAATTTAAATGATCGTCAGAATTA
>CH003336.1:516103-562651 GCA_000149265.1 Ciona savignyi | reverse complement strand
CATTGCCTGCAACGCCCGGGTTATTAATTATCTAATTTTAAATAAATATATATGCTGTTTGTCCGGTCAGTTAGATTCGAAACCAGCCAATAGCCCTTTGGTTATGTTTTTAGAATAAATAAACAATCCTTGGGCAATTCATGTATCCGATGTTGAATGAATACAGTTTGTTTATTGTGTACAAAAAAGCTAATGCATTTAACATACTGAAATTAGGTATTGAAATGACTTACCGTGTTTTAAAATCCTGCGTTTTTTAGACAGGAGTGTTTTTAAAGTCCTGCGTTTTTGCCACATGAGTGTTTTGAAACTGGCTGGCACACTGCATTCTAAAGGTTGCCGACCCCTGCTGCAGGGCATGTTTACTTGAAAACAACAAAACGAAAAATAACGGTGTGATTATAGATACCTGTCATTACAATTTGATAAAATAAATGCTAGTTTAACAAATAGGGCTCGTCCGGGAATTGAACCCGGGACCTCTCGCACCCGAAGCGAGAATCATACCCCTAGACCAGGGGTTCCCAAGCTTTTCTCAGGACGACCCCAAAGACAACTTTCAAGTGTCCAGTGCGACCCAAAAGCCTAACCTACTCTTTCACTGCTGAAAAGCCTAACCTACTCTTTCACTGCTGAAAAGCCTAACCTACTCTTTCACTGCTGAAAAGCCTAACCTACTCTTTCACTGCTGAAAAGCCTAACCTACTCTTTCACTGCTATTCCAAATTTAAATTAAATATTAGTTCCAATACTTGTCAGCCTACTGATAGCAAACTATCTTTGCTGCAAAGTACATACAAACAATTCAACTCTGCAAATCAACAACGTGTCATTCCATTATGAACAATCAAACAGTGATGTCACAATAAGCACCTACATTTTCGATAGCATAAGTACAGACTTAGTTAGAGTGATGCCTATAAGCCTGTTTTACAGTAAGCCATGGTACAAACTGCTAAATTTAACATGGTTTGTCAAATCTTAGATGTTTTGTACATCCATTATTACCATACCTCACTGACCCCACCGACCCCATGACCTGTTTGCGACCCCACCTACTTATCACTCCGACCCCATTTTGGGTCGCGACCCCTGGTTTGGGAACCCCTGCCCTAGACCAACGAGCCACCGATGGTTTAGTGCACACCTTAAAAATATAGCGGGGACCATGTCAATAATAACATTAATATATATTATTTACTACTTCGTGCTATAGATTTGAAAAACATTAAGTTAGATTGTAGATTTTAAACACAATATCATTTTTTAGTGATTGTGAATACTTCTGATTTTAACCAGAATCTCCACAATTTCCACTGAAACAACTTTGTATATTTGATATACTTTTGATAGGATTGTCATTTAAGCGGTTGTCATGTATAGATAAATTAAAATTGAGACATAATCGAAATAACTGGTGCCTTGAACTAATGCTTGGCACGGCTATCTTGTCCGTGGTCTTTGACTGGGTTTGACTGAAGTTGCATCGACTACGCTGCCGTGAGCACCCTAACTCGGCTGACTCCAGATAAAGAGGAGGTGTTAACGTCGAGGTAGCAGAATTTGTCCTTAATAATCTATAATTTAAATGATCGTCAGAATTATGTGGCAAAATTTCCGCCACCCAAGTGAGAATGACAACCTTTCATTAACGAGTTTGTTCCATTCCTGCAACGCCCGGTTTGTTAATTCTCTAATTTTAAATAAATATGCTGTTTGTCCGGTTGGTTAGATTCGTCAGCCGAATCGAAACCAGCCGCTAGCCCTTCGGTTATATTTTTAGGATAACTAAACTCTCCTTGGGCAATGCATGTATCCGATGTTAAATGAATACGGTTTGTTTGATGGATAAGAAAAAGCTGTTGCATTTAACACAGTACAATAGCTCGCTGAGGCAAGTATGAGGTATTACGATGAATTACCGTGTTTTAAAGTCTTGCGTTTTTCGGACATGAGTGTTTTAAAGTCTTGCGTTTTTGCCAAATGAGTGTTTTTAAACTGCCGATTGTTTATAAACTGAAAGGAAGGTGGTCGACCCCTGCTGAATGTCCTGCTGTATGGCACACTTCTAAAGGTTGCCGACTCCTGTTGTAGGACATGTTTGCTTGAAAGCATCATGACGAAAAATAACGATGTGATCATATAGATACCTGTCATTAAAATTTGATAAAATAAATGCTATTTTAGTAAATAGGGCTCGTCCGGGAATTGAACCCGGGACCTCTCGCACCCGAAGCGAGAATCATACCCCTAGACCAACGAGCCACCGATGGTTTTCTGTTTAGTGCACACCTTAAAAATATAACGGGGACTATGTCAATAAGTAATTATAGGATCCTCTCGATTAATAAAGAGTTTCAATTTAAACAAATATGCAGACATCCAACACCCAACAATAAATTTATCCTTAAAACATGATTATTAAATTTGGATAGGTAAATCGGTAACCCATTAGTTTTAGCTTTAAGATACAAACGTCATATTTGTATAAGTTTTACCAGGAGGGATTTGATAACAATAGAACCGATCGTGTATGCATGCAGAAACATATAGCTATATTATAGCAGTAAAAATGGGTTCTAAAAATAGTGATGGCTAAAACGTGTTGTTCCATCATTTTTGTGGTTCCCATTTTATTTCGTTTAAGTTAAATGCGAGATCTTCGTCGTACGTTTTTAAACTTTTAAAAGTCCATTAACGTTTTATTGTCCGTGTAAATTCAAACTCTGTATGTACGGTATGAAGCATAATCGTTAAAAAAGAGTTGTTTACTGTACTAATACCCAATAGACTATTATCAGTAATCGCGTTTCTGCAATATTTCCCCGTCTGTGCAATGCAAAAAAACAATACAATGCGCTCTTACTTAAAGTATATCTTAGAATGTAGGATATGTGATTTAAATTTCCACATAACACAGCCCAAGGGTCATTATGATATTTTGGTATCAAGCCAGGTTTACACTATACTTTAATTGGATTTTCACACGGGCCTTCTCGAATCAAAAGTAAGAATCGTCCACCTAGGGCCTAGCTACCAGGGAGCCTTCAACATTAACGTATTAGGTATTTATTTTGCTTATGCATACCAAACTTTGTTTTTAATTTTATCGCTGTATTTTCAATGTAACTCGATATACTTAGCCTCATCCACCTGACATCCTTTATATTAAACCAGGGGTCGGAAGTTTAGCGTTTTACTGGATGTTCCTACGAGTCTGGCCACTCCGCTTATTCAGGAGAGTCAAAATATGAAGTCAACGCCCAGCGAGCCGGAAAAGGCTGAACCGGAACAGCCCAGCTACTCGAACATGGACAGCAGAAGCATGGGCGATGTGAGTTGTTAAACTTATTACATTTGCCTTCAATTTTTGTCCGAAATTTGGTGGGTTAGTCTTTAGCTGAAGGATTGCAGATTCGAAACTGATCGCTAACTAGTCGGCTGTGTCCTTGAACAAGGCACTTAACTAACATTGCCTGAACCCAGCGGATTAATGACGTCTACCAAATTAAAATAAAGTATGAATCATTCACAACACGCTAAAATAGTTTCGGTAACTCTACAGTGGGCTCGAGGTGATCTGACGATTGCGTGTATAAACCCCTTTGTTTTCCCATTCATGGGATTAACATGAATAGCCTATCCTATTTTAATTTGAAACTGAATACCCTGATTTGATATTTACTTCGAAACCGAATAGCTTTGTACCTAATTTATACTTACTTATTTTGACGGAGTGTTATAAGGTTAAACACGAGGATTCGTTTAAATATCTTCAAGCTTTTCTGTTAAATGCCCAAGAACAAAAGTTTAATGTAAATTGACTGTTGTGGCACATTTATAGTATATTTCCGCCGCTTTGAGTTGAACTAATACCCAACATTTCAAAAAAAACATTCTCTGAAACTTTGGCAGCGTCTAAGAGCACTGGTAGCAGCAGGTCATTTCCCGTTATATTAATTTCAAAGTCACCATTTTATTATTACTTAGGAAAGAATATTCATGTTTATCCCCGTGAATGGTCAATGGAATCAAGGGGTTAACACACGGGCAATCGTCAGATTACCTCGCGCCCACCGTCGGGTTACCGGAGCTATTGCAGTGTGTTGTGTATGATTGAGAAGTTCCTTTAATTTAAAAGTCCCAATAATTCGCTCAGGCAATATTATTTAAGGGCCTTGCCTAAGGACGACTAGCTAGCAACCAGTTTCAAATATACAACCCATTGGTTAAAAAGCAACGCACTGACACATCAGACCAATCTGCCGTAGGCTACCTACCTACGCACCCGCCAGTACTTTATTAATGTATGCAGACGCCTGTCACCCAAACAGCGGATTCTATGACTCGAGATTCGGTGACAAACAGAGTGGCAGGTTTCATTTGCAAGAACGTGTTACTGGGACACACGAGTTGCGTCACCGCCCTTGCCCTTGTTTATAACGAAGAACTCTATTCATCAACTTACCTGGTACGTATAGGAAAAACTAAAAGCAATGTAAGCGAAGAAGGAAAGGAGAGAAACTGCACACTAAAATGAAGATTAGGTAGAATTAGTTTTAAACATGGGGTTGGAGTTAAGGTTAGTTCTCGGATTGAGATTAGTGTTTTAGGCAGGGTTTAAATTAGTTTCCATAGTTTTAGTGAGCATTTTCCCTCCTTCCCTTTTTCCCTCATTTTAGTGTTGCCCGTATGAATATCTGTTTAAATTATTTTCGTGAAAAATTACAAATCACTAGATTTAATTGTACATTATTTTTTAATGCAAATAATGCATTTTTTTATTATAGTATTAACCCGTTATTTCTTTAACGTTTTTATAAAAGTTCCAAATAATAACGTCCCTGGCTGGGCTTGAACCAGCAACCTTTCGGTTAACAGCCGAACGCGCTAACCAATTGCGCCACAGAGACTGGTGGTGCAACGCTTCATTTTATGCGATTAATCCGCTTTGGACAACTAAAAACAGATGATATAATAGGATAGGATATTCATGTTTAGCCTATGATACACAGTTTTTCTTAACCAGAAAACTTTGTAAACTCCATAGTACAATGACAAGAAACAATATACCACCTTAAAACTTAAGAACTTATTGTAGTTAAACTGCTTATTGAATAGCTAGGTTTGTGTTATTATTGGCCATTGACTGTTACGCCGCACAGCGAGACAGTGTGAGAGAAACAAACAATACATAGCCGCTCTTTCGCGCTGTGTTATTTGATACCGGCTTAGCCTAGTGGTTACTTCTAAATGAATACACTCTGTCCAGTGATTCTGGGTTCACCACCCACCCCACACCACGGGCGCCGTCCGGTATCATTTTTTGCATTTTTTAAAGTAATATATCCCAATAATTATATCCAAATAAATTTAAAGTACGATATCTACATAATTAAAAACTTGTTCATTTAATCAAACGGTTAAAGCGACAGTTATCTGACTAAAATACTGGGTTCGAAACCAGTCGTCGGCTAGACGACTGTCTGTTAGTCCGAGTAAAGACGTCTTGTTAAACCCATTATTGGTCTTAATTTTTTCGATTTTTTTTCATTTTGTTTTTAATTTTTTGTATTCTCACCTAGGTTTGGTGTCCGCTTTATTTAACATTTAAATATTTTTTTAACGACGCGTTGTTCGTTTGGCAGTCTTTACCTGTTCATGGGTGGTAAATTTGATTTATTTTCTGTTATTTTGGGTTCACTTTGCAAAGGGAACAAACTTATATTAATTTTATTCCGTTCTTTTCCCTTTTCCTTTTTTTCTGCGAAAGCTGGTAACAGGCATGTACGGAAGGTCATGTCGGTAGAACGTGTTATCAAATCAGGTTGAAATTTATGAATCCTAACTGACTTGCCCATAGTTTGCCTCGACCTTTTATTTTTTCGAAAAGGGGAATTCCCCCTATCAAGGTATATAAAATTATGCTATTTTAAGCATTTTTGGCGTTATCGTCGATATCTCCGGATTGGAAAGGAATATTTACCTCAAATTTACCTTAAAAGTTTAAGATGTACAACACGAATGAGAAAACCCAAATATAATTAAAATTGCCAAAATTACCCCGGAAAATACCTCAAAATAGAATATGAATAACCAATCATAAATAGAATATTATTACGCGTAGCTAAAAACACATGATTAAAATAAAAACATACATTTTCTTAGCAATTTTCCGAGAAATCCCATACATTAAATTCCACAAAAACTAGTGGTTAATCAGTTATATTTACGCTTTATATAATACGGAAAAAATGTCCAATCGAGTTAAATCTTCTGGTGGTGTTAGCTAATATAGGGTTTTAATCTATAGTGGTAAATTCTGGGTAAATTGCGTCAGCAAAATTCCCGACCAAAGGATATTAACACCACGGCTGTTTTGAGAATGTTCAGCACCGGTTATTCTATACAAGTTGGCATTTCTGAACTATGTAGAATTATTTACTTTATATTATAAGGAAAGTTGTAGGTAAATAAAATAAACTAAAAATATTACAAACGTACTTACATGCCGCAAGTTACCACGGGATATTCGTTAAAATGTAAAATTCACTACTTACCATGGCATTGTCTTGCGGCACAGTAGTGTTCCGCGGTACTGATATAAGACCAACAGCTTTCTACTCTCTGGAATAAGCTTAAGTACCCTATTAAAAACTAAACATTCCCGTAAAAAAAACAGGTTTCAGGCGGTTGGGATCGTCGCTTACTGATATGGTGTTTGGAGACCGGTCGGCTCCACGACAAACTACGGGGGGTTTCCCCTTCGTCCGACAGCCAAGACGTAGAAGCTTCGACCGAAGAATTGGCGTGTGATGGCGTGATACTGGATATGGAGTATTGCGCGAAGAGGTGATTTTGTTGGAGTGGTTTGATCGTGTGGACGGTTGGTTAATGCGACCATTACATATATAGAGACCTACATACAAAATAAAGGTCCAATGACAAGCCCATCATGGCTTCGAAACTATGCTCGGTAAAAAATAAATAAGAATTTGGTTGGTAGTATGATTTTACTTGCATTGTCCATACCAGAGGTTGACTTTCTGAATACAGTGTGCCAGTTTATGAATAATATGATTATGAAAGTTACTTCGCGTGCCAACTATTGTTATGTACGGTTTGCATAGTCAACTTACCTAATTTTAAAATAAGTAATTAAAAATCTTGATTTGCATGCTAGGAATTTTAAGACTGTATTTTGTGCAGCGAAGACAGTTTGAGTTTGCACATACTTATAGTATAGATTTTGCGTGTTCGTCAAATCGCGCGGCGTGCATGAAAAAACCTCTTTCGTGCTACTTTAAGCACGCGTGCCAGGGTTTTCCGAACCCCTGCTTTATAGTTGATAATTTTTTTACGGAGCCAAGTTTCGAATCCAAGATGGGCTTGTTACTCAGGCCGTTTTTGTTTAGGAGTAGGTATATGTATCGGTCGCGTTAACAATTCGGCCACACGACCGTACTAGTTGGTAAATTGTGCATTTTACAACAGAAACGAGATAGCTTACGCGAGCAGTGATGGCATGGTCTACATCAGAGCTTTCAGCCCTAACGGAAGCGAGATGGTGCTGCTTAATACGTTGGATGGCCATGACCTCGAAATCACCGTCATAAGGTATAATCACGTCTACGATAGATGGATCACTGGGTCAGAGGACGGGACCGTGAAAATTTGGGTAAGTTTGGCTAGGTACTTGGAAGTAGTTTATGTGGGAAAATACCATTAACAGAAACTGAATTAGCTTTTAAAATATCAGTGTGCATAATTCAGTTCAGTGTTTTTTGTAATAAAAATCTTAAAATATCCTCGCCTAATTACATCGTGATAACTTTAAATCTTTTCTATGTATTATTATTTAAAATCAATAATCTCGTCCCTGGCTGGGCTTGAACCAGCAACCTTTCGGTTAACAGGCGAACGCGCTAACCAATTGCGCCACAGAGACTTATGGTGCAATGCGTCGTTATATCCGATTATTTGGGAAAAACTAGACAGGGAAAGCGGTAAGGAGGGAAACTGCTCATTAAAGTGAAGATTAGGGCATAAGAGTTAGTTTTTGGAAAAATGGGACACATTGTTTTGTCCGTTTTTTTTCTGTTTTTTTCGTCAAACACTTGTCAGCCATGGCTTGTGGCTCCGACATCTACAAGAAGGGGCAATGGAATTACAATAAAAGTTTGTCATTTGTTTGACAACATGGTCTGGATATACAGGAACAAATTTTGGGTAATATACCTAGGGAAATTCCTCTGGGAGGTGAAAAACTAAAACGGTACATTTAAAAAAAAATTACTTTTTGGGCATAGCGGCGCTTGAACGGCTGAAATTTTGTTATTTGTTAGAGCACATGGTCCAGATATGCAGAAACGAAAATTTTTGGGTAATATACCCAGGGGGATTCCCCTGGGAGGTGAAAAATGTGTGGAAATACCATTAACGTGTGGAAATACCATTAACAGATATTTAAATTAGCTTCTGAAGTATCAGTGTGCATCATTCACTCCAGTATTATTTGTGACAAAATTGTTAAAATATCCTCGCCTAATTACATCGTGATGACTTTAAATCTTTTTTATGTATTAATATAAAATAAAGTCGTCCCTGGCTGGGCTTGAACTAGCAACCTTTCGGTTAACAGCCGAACGCGCTAACCAATTGCGCCACAGAGACTGATGGTACAACGCTTCATTATATCCGATTAATCCGCTTTTGATCAAAGTCCAACAACTGCCATGCGACACACTTGTTTGCACATACTTTAACAGTTATTGTTGAGTAAATTTGAAGTTTCATGTTTTTAATTTTTTTGTCATTTAAAACCAGTTCTGCTTACTAGCGGACATGTGTGTGCCCTGACAGTTGTGTGGATCTGACCGACGAGAATAGTTATATTAAAATACGAGTATATGAACCAATGAAAATTCCACAGTAAAATACATAGAAAGTTAAAATACCAAAGTACTATTACGGTATTTAGTCATTAGTAATAATTTCTTCATTTCCATAGTATTAAACTCATCGCCGTTAATATGGGTTATGGATTAGTATTAATTTCCGTAATTCCATATTCCAGTTATTAACATGGTCCAAGTGATCGAACCGCCACTCACATGAAGTTTGTCACTGTTTATAAAAAAAACTGAGAAATGCGGTACATTATTGGTTAAAACTAGAAAGCACTGTTGCGTCAAGCAACGCAGAAATATTGCTGCGACATCGCTATTTAGGCTTGCAATATGTCGATAACGTCCGGTGGACCAGAATAAAAAACGCAGCGGGTCGGATTTGCCTATGTCTGCTCTAACCAGAGTCGCGGACGGTCGGACGTTCGTATCTTCGTTTACTTTTGCTTGATTTTTAGTATAAAATGTTTAATAAATGGGTACACACACAGTGGTGTTGTGTACCCTTTTCTTATTTTAATTTCTTGAGCACAGAACATAGGGGCAAAGTAATTCTTAATAATGGAATCAAGCACCGCTCATAAACGTCTCCAGATATGTAAAGTATTAGGACAGAATATTCATGTTTATCCCCGTGAATGAGAAAACCAAGGGGGTTAAGACACGGGTATTCGTCAGATCCCCTCGCGCCCACCGTCGGGTTACCGAGCTATTGCAGTGTGTTTTCTATGATTCAAACGGTTCTTCAATTTATTAGAACCCATTAATCCGCTGAAATCAGGCATTGTCAGTTAAGTGCCTTGCCCAAGGCACAACCGAGTAGCTATCGACCAGTTTCGAACCTACAAACCTTTCGGTTTAAAGGACTATATGCCTTTGTTCTTTTGCTTGTACATTTTGCCTCACCCTTCCTTTCAACGGCAAATATCCAATAACAAAATAAAAACATAATTATTTTACAAAAAAGATAAGTCCCAGGGCATTTCGGTCAGCTTAAATCATTATCCTTTTAATAACTAGAAATATTACTGACTAGTCGCGCCACAAAAAAAAACAATTATACGCTATAAGTTTACTTTTCAATTTGATTTGTTTATTTCAATTTCCTATGTTTTTGATTAAATGTATTATTGACACCATAAATATGGGGATGAAATCCAGGCACGCATGCCACAAGTGTTTGCTAGGTTACTTGGAAGTAGTTTATGTGGAAAAATACCATTAACAGATACTTAAATTAGCTTCTGAAATATCAGTGTGCATTATTCAGTCCAGTATTTTTTGTAACAAAAATATTAAAATATTCGCGCCTATTAAATATATTTTATGTATTATTGTTTTAAAATAATGTCTCGTCCCTGGCTGGGCTTGAACCAGCAACCTTTCGGTTAACAGCCGAACGCGCTAACCAATTGCGCCACAGAGACTGATGGTACAACGATTCATTTTATCCGATTAATTGGGGGAAACTAAAAGGAGGGTTGTGGTAAAGTGGGAAGGAAGGTAAACTGCTCACTAAAATAGAAGATTTTAACATTAGAGTTGGTTTTAAACATGGGGTTGGAGTTAAGGTTAGTTCGGGGTTGAGATTAGTGTTAAAAGCAGGGTTAATATTAGTCTTGGTAATAACACCCAAACTCAATGGACATCAAGTTCATGACACATTTATCGTGTGGCCGAATGGTTAACGCGATCGATACATATACCGAATTACATACTAAAAACGGGCTTAGCAACGAACACATAATGGGTTCGAAACTAAGTCTGGTTAAAAAAAGTTCACGACACATTCTGGTTTCAGAAACCAGACGCAATGGAGTGTGAGCGAACCCTGTCCACTCAAGGCGCTGTCAATACTCTGTGCATTGACAAAGTGAATGGTTGCATTGTCACCGCGGTCGAGCATGCTATAAAGTAAGTGGAAATGCCATGTTGCTAGATACCCGTTAGTCTGGCGGTTGAATGCGAATCCTTTCAACCGAAAGGTTTCAGATTTAAAACTGGTCGTTAGCTAGTCGGCTGTGTCCTTGGGCAAGGCACTTAACGGATATTGCCTGAACCCAGCGGATTAATTGGTTCTACCAAATTGAAGGAACGTGTGAATCATACACAACACACTACAATAGCTCCGGTAACCCGACGATGGGCGCGAGGTGATCTGTCGATTACCCGTGTGTTAACCCCTTGGTTTTCCCATTCACGAGGATAAACATGAATATTCTATCCTTGCAAGATTGTGTGATTTGTCTCGTTAAACTGAAAAGCTAACTCAAAAACAAAGTATATCAAAATATCTTGCCACCCACCAAGCTTAGGATAAGATAGAATAGGATATTCATTCTACAGTAATCTTAGCTACAGTAATCGCTTAAACAAAATAGTGTAAAATAAAAACTTAGGAATAAACTTGCACCTGTCGTGGAAAAAATTAAAATACACTTGTATTTTACCTTATTGACGTAATATTTTTTAAGCCACGGGTTTACTGACCTCAAAGCGACCGTACTTTTCCCTGCAGAGTGTACGACATGGACACACTGAACCTCGTGCAAACGAATATTGGACATGTTGACAACATTCGCACTTTAACCCACGTCGTGGAGCGAGCTCAGGTAGATTGGTTAATTAAAACAATTATCTCTCTCTTTATACGTTAATATGGTAGCGAAGTCCGTTTTACGTATACTGTATGAATTGCGACAGAACGATTAAGTATGTTATAGGATATAAACACTGTATGAATTGCGACAGAACGATTAAGTATGTTATAGGATATAAACACTGTATGAATTGCGCCAGAACGATTAAGTATGTTATAGGATATTAACACTGTATGAATTGCGACTGAACGATTAAGTGTGTTATAGGATATCAACACTGTATGAATTGCGACTGAACGATTAAGTGTGTTATAAGATATAACACTGTATGAATCGGGACAGAACGATTTAGCATGGTATGTCACATGTTACATGGTTCTTGTGGTGATAAATAGAAAGTGCTACCAATTTAGAACTTTTAAAAATATTACTGCCAACATGATTTCAGTTGATTAATTGCCCCATTAAAACAACTGGAATGGATCAGGGACCAACATATTTCCACCCACAAAACTATGAAATATTTATAGAGTGAAGGGTCTTGCTCTGTTAGCCTGTCGGCATATTGTGATTATTTTGACCATTGCTCTCTTGGTATTAACACCCCAATGGGTAACAAGTTCACGACAACATTATCATCAAGTTCCTAATTAGACATCTAGTTTACGACACATATCGGCATATTGTGATTACTCCATATTTCCCTTTTACTGTTTTATTTTCTTTAATAATAGTGTAAGGGGCGTAAAGATCCCAAAGTATTACTTTGGTGTTAATTATCCAATGGACATTTCTGTTAAAATTAAATACAGATCTTATTTTGTTTATTTTTGGTTAAAGGGAATTTGACTTTCGGTACATGGCCTCAGTTAAGGCATCTTTTCATTAAATTAATATAGAAAATGTCATTCTTCTATTTTCCCTACGCTCTTGTATCAAAACACAAATACTCTTTTGCTAACCAAATATTTACACAGTTAACACCAGACGTCATATTATTCTTTATGGAAAATGCCATAATTGAGAATTGTTTTTAACTAAATATCGTGTGATATTTATAGATGATACCTGTTGTAAATTACAAAAAAAAACTCCGTCCTTACGTTTTACTGTAATACTTGAAATCGTTTTAGCGATTAAATAAGATTGTTTACGACACCAATACTTTGAAAACGCAGTTGCTAGATAACTGGCTGTATTCGATATTTCCCCCAAAAGTCATCACTCTTATTTAGTATTAAGTTACAACTGTGTTACAGTACATCTCTGGTTCTTGGGACAAAACAATTAGGATTTGGAACTCCTATCGACGGCCTACGCGTCGTAGAAGACCGAACGAGGATGGTATCGTTTCTAGATAAGCAGTTCGTCCTTCTATCCTAATTCCACATTTTATGTTTCTGTTTTTGCTACTGTTAGTTTATGCTTTTAGTTCTACTTGCTTTATATTCGCTAATACCTCGGTTTAGTTTGAGTTTTGTACTTATCGTCCATCCTTACGTAGCACTGTGTAGTACTGCAGCTGTGATTCACCCGTCCTATATACCTTCGTTAATTTGCTCTCACGTATATGCACACGCTCCCGCTACCTACCTATGCTATTCTACCTACTTTACGCTATACACACTGTTATATTCCTGTAGTTAAAATACAAAAGTTTCCGTTTATGGCCTTAGAGAGGATTTTCTGTAAAGTTTGCAGGTTGCTTTTTAGGGACATCATAGAATAGGAGAGGATATTCATGTTTATTCCCGTGAGTGGGAAAACGCAAGGAGCGTTAACACACGAGCAATCGTTAGATCACCTAACAGACATTCTTAATTTAGGAGAACCCGTTAATCTGCTGGGTTTGGGAAATGTCCGTTATAAGTGCCTTGCCCAAAGACACAGAAGACTAGCTAGCGACCAGTTTCGAAACTGTGACCACTCGGCTGAAAGTCAACGCACTAACCCGCCAGACTAATTGGTTAGACTTGCCATTGAAGGACAGTTATCTCTGGTGTCTCACATTGTTTTCCTCTGAAACTATCAGGTAAAACCACAACAACATTTTGCTATAGAATGACAGCAAAAACATAATAAAAACTTTAATTGTATGAACATTTATGAAAAGTGAATGTGAACTATCGCTTGGTGAAACCTAACTAAATGTACATAGATTTGTATGCAAAATACGACGGTTTAGGAATTGTCAATTCTTGCTTTTGAAAAATAAGCTTTTAAAAGCTGCCAATTTCTAATTACCAAGAGTGGCATTGCTACATAAGATAATGTATAAAAGATGAAAAATCATCTTCGTTTATAAAGAAAAAATGAATGAAGTCACTAAGAATAACAGAATTACCAATTTATCTCACTGTTCTTACATGTTTTGGTGACATAAACTTGTCGTTCAATATATACAGTATGGCACTGTGCGTTCGAAACAGCCAGATGAGTTGTGTATATGTTTAACAGGTCTTTGCTTTTAGTAGGTTTTGCCGCTTCTGTAGCATGCTTTGTTTGAGTATAGAGGAAGCTGTGTCAGTTTTTACCGGTTGCCTCTTTGAGTTCAGTTCCTGCATTCTACGCTCGATTTTTGTCGAGTTGACGCTGGCTTTTGTAAACGACGACTCCCTGCTCCCATCTAGCGTGGGCTGGACGGGTGTAGCAGAGCCGTTAGAGGGAGTAGGCGATCCGTCGCAAAATTTATACATGCGTCTCGGCACAGCACCGTTGGTTTTCTCGGATGGTCGGGCACGCTTCTCCCTTCCCTCGGGTGAAAGTGACCGTTCTTCGCCCGGGATCGATATCGACACCATCTTCTTGGGTTTTGTAATACTTTCACGAAACTGCGTGTCATGGTCATATCTACCATCCTTCCGTCGTTTTTCCATGAACCTTTCTTTAAGTGCAGATGGAGTGGTTCGGATCACTATGGCTGATTTTCTCTCCTGTAAATAAATTAAAACCAGCGTTTACTCCTTGATCCTTACCTCGGTGTTTTTAGCTTCCAGCTTTTTAGTCTATACAGCCCTAACGATTAGCTTGGTCGCTTAATGCGTGACCCTTCAGTCAAATATAGGTGTAGGTTCGAAACTGGTCACTGGATAATCGGTTGTTTCCTTGGCCCTAAGCGGACATTCCCAGTCTGTTAACGTCCCCCGCGTTTTCCATTAACAAGCTTAAATATGAATATTCTACAAAAAGCTATTAAGTTAGATATTTTAAGTTCCCATTCCAGTTATATATCATCGTTTAAGCGACTGCGTGTTTATAAAGTTTAAAATAAATCGTTAAAATCTCGCTCACCCTCCTTCCTCGTTCCACTCTGTAGAATTCTTCCTTCGCTTTCTTCCGCTGTTCCACCAACCATGCACCACGGAAATCGTCGCAAAACTCTTGGATCGCTCGCAGCATTGACGCGGGTGTTTCCTGCAAAGATAAAATATTGTCGTGACACTACATCGAACAATTTGTTTTCTGCAAAGATAAAATATGCTATTACATGCTACTACATCCAAAAAATTTCGCTGTAAAATTTACAATTTTGGCTGAAAGTTTTTGAATAATTAACTGTTTTTTTCAACTATAAATATTACCGCCTTTTCCATCTGCGATTCCGGCACAAAATATTTCCGAAACTCTTCCGTGATTGCAACGGTTTCCTCATAAAACTTGGCTTGTTCCCTCATTTTCTCGGTAGCTGTAAACGCAAGATAACATTTTTCGGTAATAATTTAACGGATCGAAACTTAGTCCAGTGATTTTGCCAAAAGTTTAAATGTTTGTTTTCTAATTTGCATGTTGAAGTTATTGTAATCCATGTATGAAAATCATAGATTTAAATGTGGGTTTCATTTCTTGCCTTGTTCAAGAAACGCGTCAAGCTTTTCTTTGAATATTGACAACTCCTCATCGGATGTGCTCTCCTTTACAATAGCTGGTAGAAGTCTCTTCTTGCACTCCTCCAAATTGATGGCGTTCTCTTCCAGCGATTCCGCCACATCGTGAAGTTGGGAGGTGGAGGCACGAAGAAGCATCGCTTGATCCGGAACACCGAAGGACTCGTCGCATCTCGGGGTCAGGGGAACCTGAAACATCCCAGATAAATCAATCGTCTTCCAGCACGAGGGAGGTATGCGACTGTACCGTTTCGTCCAGTTTCCCTTCAAGTTTTAACTGGTCTCGCACCACCTTCACCACAAATTGAAGTAATGTCGATTCACCGTTCTGTTGAAATAGACGTGTATTCATATTTCGTTTTCCGTTTTTAATACAGAGGCAAAAAATGAATAAACTAAACTAAGACATATATTCATATTGATTCTCCACAAGCGTGTTTGGGCCACACAAACCATGGCCAGCAACTAAATTGCTAAGTTAAAATAAGCTTCACGCACACCTTAATGTCAGTCCGGCTGTGTATAACTCGGTAGTTAAACGTACACGCCGGTCACAAACCAAGTAAATCGACTATAACACTAGAGGCGCTAAAGCACTACAAAGCGGACTTGGTCAAAACGCAAAAAGAATCTCGTTTCTAAAGGGTTAACGACTGTCGTTTTGCCGTTTTTACTGGTTTTCCAAATTATTATCAAAGTTTGCTTTGTGTTTTTATCGTGGAAACAAAAAAACTAACTTAAACTCTCTAAGTAAAGTCTGTACCTAGTGTCGTTCTCTTAGAACTTTTATTATAGGATAGGATATTTATGTTTATCCCCGTGAATGAGAAAATGAGGGGGTTAACACACGGACAATTAGCAAATCACCTCGCGCCCATCGTTGGATTACTGGAGCTATTGGAATGTGTTCTGTATGATAGACACGTTTGTTCAATTTAGTAGAACCCATTAATCCGATGTGTTCAGACAATGTCCGTTAAGCGCCTTGCCCAAGGACACAACCGATTCGCTAGCGACCAGTTTTCGGTTGAAAGACGTCGCAATAAACCGCCAGACTAACCGGTCGGACATTATAATTATTAAACTGGGCAGAACATGACTTTAGCATAGATGCAAAAAACAAACCTGCGCTTTTACGTCCTTGAGTTTCGGTAATATATCTAGATGATACCCGTCCGCCCCGGCTCTCTGCGTTCCTTTGTTCATCCGGTTGCCGAGGATCAGAACTACCTCAAACACTTTCCGCAAGGTGTCACTGTCGAGTACGTGGTATTATTTAACCGATTTCCGCATTTTGGTGCTGTTGTGTGGCAATACTAAAAGCAGGATAGGAGGGAAACCGCTCACTCTCACTAAAATTGCAGAAACTAATTTAAACCCTTCCCTGAACACTATATTATCGAACCCAGAACTAACCATATCTCCAACCCCATGTTTAAAACTACTCTAATGACATAATCTTCATTTTAATGTCGGTTTCCTCTTTTCCCTCTTTCCCTCCTTTTAGTTTTCCCCGCCGAACGGTTAACGCGACAGATACATATACCCACTTACATACAAAAACGGCCTTAGCAAAGACCCCGTCGTGGTTTCGAAACTGAGCCCGGTACAAACAAAAGAGAAAAAAGTCCGAATTTTATATCACAACTATACTCCGATAGTCAAGTCTAAATTATTTGCGCAGATCAAATAGGAATTGGTATTTTAGATATTCGCCCTTCAATTAATACTTCGACACGCTGACTCTCAGTAAATCTAAAGCTTACTATAATTAAACCTAATTTTCTCTAAAAAAATCCGAGACAAAAGTCCAAACACTACTTAATTTTATAGCTATGCGAAATGGATTCTAAACTAATATTACAGAAAACCACAGCCTGAAAATGTGAAGTACCTTTGCATTATCTCCAAACAAGCCTGTTTGATTGCTGTCAACTGTTCGTGCAAATCCACCATTTTGTCGGGAAATTTCTTTGCAAATATCCAGCACTGCGGAATACGGGAGTTTAGTTAAGTTTATTTTTTGTTTCCACGATAAAAACATAAGGCAGGACTAAAAAAATTTGGAAAGCGGGTAAAAACGGAAAAAAGACAGTCGCTAGAATACCTCTAAAAAAGCAATAAATTATTAAATTTCGGTATGACTATACGTGGCCGCCAAACCCTCCAAAAATAAAAAATAAATAAATAAAATAAAAATTAAATAATTAATTAAAACTTGTTGTGGTCAGTTAAGTCAGTATTACCGCGCAATACCTTCAACCGAAAGGTTTTCAGTTCGAAACGCACCAGTTGTTAGCGACGAGTAAATTTGGGAAGGACGATTCAATGCATTTGCTGACGTACTAATGTGATATGGAGGTAGATAATATAGAACCGGATACTGATGCTGACATACGGGTATCAAAATGTCATGATCCACAGTCTGATAAGCGAGCTATTACAATGTACTGTATACGATAGAGAAGTGTTTTTTTTGTTTAGTCCCTTTGTGACGATTCAAGGAAGGGAGAAGAGAATATCCATGTTTATCCCAGTGAATGGGAAAACCAAGTGGGTTAACACACGGGCAACCGTCAGATCATCTCGCGCCCATCGTCGGGTTACCGGAGCTATTGCAGTGTGTTGTATATGATAGAAACATTCCTTCGATTTAATAGAAGTAATTAATTCACTGGGTTCAGGCAATGTCCGTCAAGTGTTTTTCCCCATACACAATCGATTAGCTAGCGACAAGTTTCGTACCTACAACCCTTCGGTTGAAAGGCGACGCACTTAACCACCAGACTAATCTGTCCGATTTACCTGCAAACGTTCGCTGAGACTTGGTATCATTGCCAACATCATAACAAACTGCTCCGGTTTATCCAAAATGGCGTTTGGACGCCTCTTCAACGCATCAGCAATTTCGTCCAGCTCTTCCGGAGATGGTCTGACATCATACAAAGCTTGAAGACTGTGGAAATATGACGGATATATAGTTAACAAATTTAAATTAACAGAACAGGATAACATATTCATGTTTATCCCCGTGAATGCGAAAACCAAGGGGGTTAACACACGGGCAATCGTTAGATCACCTCGCGCCTACCGTCGGGTTAACGGTGCTATTGCAGTGTGTTGCGTATGATAGACACGTTCCTTCAATTGGAAAGAACCCATTAATCTACTGGGTTAAGGCAATGTCCATTAAGTGCCTTGTCCAAAAAAACAACCGATTAGCTAGTGACCAGTTTTGAACCTGCAACCCTTCGGTTGGAAAGACAACGCACAATTCCACCAGACTAATCAGTCGGACAATTACATCACTACTTGCGTATTTATGTGTGTGCTTACGCGTCCAAATCCAGTTTGGTGTCATCCATTAACACTATAGCATCATGAATCTCCTCTATGGGCAGCCGTACTGAGTTGGCACGGATGCCTACTTGTCTTGATCTTTCCATGGCCAGCACTTTCAGGGTTCGCTCCTCTGTACGTGACGTGTCTCCGCCTTTTGAGCGACTTGTGTGCTGTGGCGACGGCAGCGGTTTTTGAAACATCCTTTAGCAAAGAGGAAAATGTTTAATAATGCAGAATCCTATGTATTATTAAAACATATTCTTTAGGGGTCTGTGCTTACACACCTTGCATAATGCAAATTGAACAATCATGCACACTTAAGCTGGCAAGTTTTATAGATCGCATATTAAACGCTAAGGAAAAAATATTGGTCAAGTTGTAAACTCAAGAACGTCGCCTTACTTTTCGAACTCATCTTCATCGAGCATAATGTCGCCTTCTATTTCGTTCCAGATTATCTTTTTATCCCGTTGTTTTCCACCAGTATTCGGACAATTTATTTTGTTCCAAAATAACGATTTCATTTCGGGAGAATGTGGGTCAAAATTGATCGAAATTGGAGACACGGGCATCATAGGGGAGGGTGGGGGAGGGCTCAGCTGGATATATTGTATTTATAGTAAATAGATTGAAAGGAACAATTTAGAAAAATCAAATCGATTTCCAATATTGGTCCGGTCGGTTGGTCTGACGGTTAAGTGCGTCGCATTTCAATCGAAAGGTTGTAGGTACGAAACTGACCGCTAGCTAGTCGGTTGTGTCCTTGAGCAAGGCCTTTTACGGACATTGCCTAAACCCAGCGGATTAGTGGGTTTTACCAAATTAAAGGAACTTGTCTATCATATACAACACACTGAAATGGCTTCGGTAAACCGACGGTTGGCGCGAGGTAATTTGACGATTGCCTGTGTGATAACCCCGTTGGTTATCCCCAGTCAAGGGGATAAACATGAATACCCAATCCCCTTATAATAAATCAATATATTGCCGAAGCGGTTTCTTCGTATATTGACAATTAGAACTGCTATGTCGGAAGAAGCTTGTGTACTTACTGGTACGTAATCATTCTCATACAACTTAGCATCGTTCATCAACAAGCCGGACGAGTGTAATGACATCCCTGTGCTTTCCTGGCTTAACACTGTAATGCTTCTCTGATCATTGATGTCGTTTGCCACCGGTGTCTCTAATGAATATAGAAGGAAAATCACATAAAAAGATTACAAAAAAATCATAATTTTTTTTACCAGGCTAGGTTTCAAACCGGTGAAGTGTTCGTCACCAATACCGTATTTTTATTTTGAACACCGTATATGTATCGGTCGCGTTAACCATTAGGCCACACGACCGTCCAAAATTTCATACATAAAAGGTTACATAAAGAAAAATAGTTGTACCGTAGTGTGGTTGAAAGGTTAACGCGACCGATAACCGCACCAACAATATAAAAAAATCGGTCTTTGGAACGAGCCCATTAAAGGTTTGGCGCAATAAAAAAATTTTGAAAACAGTTAATATTAGTATTATGCACAATTAGTTACCCGGTTTTGTTTTTCGTCTATCCTCAACAATTCTGGCCTGTTTTAGAATTTTAACAGAGGGCTCCTTTCCCCTTTTAAACCCCGGCTGGGATAGTTCTTCTAAGCCCTCATGTGTTTCCGGAGTAGGATTTCTTTTGATAAAAATAATTTAAATGGTATAGTTGTTTAAATTTTAAAAGGTAGCCTTTTTGAACTGCTCGAAAAGTAACTCTAAGTATCCTATGTGAGAATTTACCGTGTGAAAGTAACTAACCGTTTATCAGAGACGTTTTTAGTGGTCCCGTTGTACAGCATGGCGGCATTAAGAATACTTTTCTCCGACGTTTGCGTTGATGTTGTGTTGGATGGCGTGAGTGTCCGTTCGTTGTTGTGATTTGCAATGGATTCCGGACTGCTTTGTGTTTGCGAAGTCTGACGTGCCTTAATCGACTTGCTGATTTCCCGTTTTGCTACAGGAGGTGTGTTTTGCCGAGTCGGGCGTTGTGGGGGCACTTGAGGCGACGATTTCGAGTCGTGGATCTTATCGATCTTAGACCGCTCCTTGACCACTGGAGAAGCGTCTTTACGAGCACCTGGACCAGGTGAACGTGGTATTGCGGGCTCAGTAGTGCTCTTGAAGCGCAAGGGTCGAGGCCCCTCACTTTTCACTTTGGTATTATCCTCCTGGCTCTTATTTGTAGAATTTAAATCGTGCGTTTGTCCGATACTTGACTGTACATACTTCACATTGTTAGAATACTCCGATTCTACACGATTTTCATGCTTGATTATGCTTCCATTAGCTTGCTTACATGGGTTTTCAAAGCTGTCTGTACGCCAAGTAGATTTTTCTCCATTCATACGGCTATGACAAGTTGCATTTCTACTCTCTTCGTCGGACTTTACTTCCGTGATCAGAGGAGTTTTTAAAGATGACCTAATTACCATAAATGTATGTGGATTATGTTGTGTATTGGATGATGAACGTAGCTCAGGAAACATAACCCACCTTTGTTGTATTTCGTCGTTTTTATTCATGTAACTTAAGCTTTTCATGATTTTACCGCCAAAGAACGAGTCTTCGGTGGCAGCCGTCAAAGATTTAGATGTTGATATCACCGTTTGTTTCGAGGCTGATTCATTTCGTGGAGAGGCTCTTATTCTCGCCTGTAAGCGTGATTATTATTCATGCGCGTATTATTTTGGTTGGTCTGACCCGAGGCCATCAATGCGTCACGTTGTTTAACGTTTTGATTGAGACGTTTTAGTTTGATTGCGATCGATTTACATATTTTATGGCTGTTGCACCTTTTTGTGTTTTGATTGCATTTTATGTCCAGGTCTTATAAGCGATAACGTTTACGCTTTCCACACAGACTGCAAGATATTGAAAACACTATTTTCCACAAAAATACATGATATTGAAAACATTTTAGCCTTTACCTGGATTTCAGCTCCTTCGCAATTTTCGGTTTCGATGCAAATTTTCAGCACCGATTTACCGGGCTGTGCTTCCTGTTCCTGGAGTTTTTTCCGCTTTATAATTTTCGGTGGCTGTTGATGGTCTATTCCGTTCGCCATCTTTTTTGTCTTCGCTTGATTCAAAACCCGCGCAACGTCGGTCCAGCGATAGACATGGGTCGAATCGTCGAATTTTGACCCATTTGTTAAGCTCTCGATGTGGCCCAAGTCGAGAAGTTTTTGAGCGTATCTTGCAGCCCTGGCCCGGGAACCTTCAAATTTGCTGTAATACACCAACAACCGGTCGATCAACACTTTTCCCTTGAACACGTCATTAGACTCAGAATTCGACACGATGTCATTTTGGGGTAATAGCTCGATTGAATCATCGCTCCCTTCCTTCGGGAAATGGGGACTTCCCTTGTCTTTAAGGTTTTCTTTATTTCGTGACGAACTTGCCATCATAGCATTTGCCAACCAATTATTTTAATAAACACAACAAAAAACTGTCTGAGAATAAAAGTACATTATATTGAATCTAGCTTGACCCTATATCGTATTGAATCTAGCTGGGATCTCCTGTAAAAATGCTGCAAATGTGAAGTTTCCAAACAAATCTGCCACATATTTCATAAGCAAAACAAACATCTGGAAGTGGATTACACTCCACTTAAAAGCTGGAATTATCTGAAGCGTCATTCAAAAGTAACCGATTGTTCGTTGTTCAATTACGCTTCTTCGATTGCTTTTCCCGTCTTTGTTTCCAAACTGAACAGAAGGTTTAAAGCTCTGACGCGCGTGCTAAAAATTGAATGTTAAAATTATACAATATGTATCACGTAGTTTTGGGTATTTCTGAACAAATAACGCTATTTTTCTTACGCTTCTTTACCAAAAATCGTTTCATAGTTTTAAAAGGTCGCTTTTTACTACAGCCCTTAGTCTTTCAATTGTTAATATTGATACCTTTGCATTCTTTAGTCTGAATAACTAGCGAGTTAACAAAAGTAGGTAATGGATACTTTGGCGTCCCTATCGCTACGTTAAGCTGCGAACACATTTGTCAGCTCATATAACATTTTGAATGGGTAAACACTTAGAAGTACCGACATGTATCCTATGCTCTTTTTTAAAGTGGTAATAAAAATGATTTTGACTTCATTAATTAAACTTGGGCACGGGTGTCAGTTTTTTTGAAGTGGCAATAAAAATAATTTTGTCTTATCATTATTTAAACTAAAAAATGTGGGTGTAAATTTACAGTTGTAAAATATATTTAATTTTCATTCTGTTTGGTCGTTTACGTGTACTAGAAACACATACAACTAAATCTTGGTATTTTTACCTAACAGAAAGCACAGTCATCGCACACATACTGTCAGAGCTTAATGGTTAGAAAACCAAGTACTCCTAGTCGATTACATATTCTCTTTGGGTTTTATTGGAATGTAAAATGCCTTATGGTGAGGTCAAGAGAGAAATCGCTTCTGAAACTTGTCGTCAAACGCTTCTCTTCGAATTAATGTTGGGATAATAGCGTTTGTCAATTAAGTTATACATATGTATTGGCAGAGCTGTATTATTCTTAACCCTTTGACTGGTGTCTGATTTTCGCTTTTGATGAATCACTACTTATATCACCTCTATTACACACTCTGATAATCAAAACAACGATATAAGATTGATTGATTTTATTATGTCAAACGTGGATGGCGTTACTGTTTATGCAATCAAAACCAATCGTTTAATTAGGGTGAACAAGGTAAATATGCATTCAAAATACCATGGCACAGTTTGTATAGTAACATGCACATGTCTCCGGCTTGGACGTGTACATACAATAAAATGTGAACAAGAGATAAAAAATGATTGTCTTTTTAAAAATATAAACATGGTGTTACTTGAAGCACTTGAATAGGTCACCTGTATTGTCAACGCTTTAGGTTGATGTTGAATTTCTATCACATACGCTCATAAGCAGTTCATATAAACTCAATCGGACGTTATTGGGTTGTTCGTTGTCAATCGCTTTCTTAACGGCGATGTTAACATCATAGGGAAGTCTAAAAACGAGCAAACCACCGAACAAAGATTAAACATGACGTTCAGGTCATACGCCGTGGTCGACCAGCGTCGTGGGCCAGCGGAGCTTAAAATATAAGTGGAAAACATCAACCACCAAATATCGGACGCGATGGATAAAATGCCGAAAATAATCGTTCGCAACATGATTTTTAAAATCTTGCGTTGAAGTTTCATGGAGTAAGGTCGTCTCGGTGGGTTTTGTGCTGTTGGTCTGGAGTTATTTTCATTTTGTTCCTGTACTTCTGATGTGGAAAACTGCTCGCATCGTTCGCCAACAGTCACCACACTTTTGGTGTAATTTTCTGATTTCTCACTTTCATAACTGTTGTTTGATTCGATCGATAATCTCTGCATATTTCTGTGCCGCAAGAGCGGATAGATGAACAAGGCGACCAGCACAATTTGACTTATAACCAGCAAAGCAAGGCATGCTATCCAGCCTGCTGTTTCCTCGGTCGAGCTGTTGGCAGTATAAGTACATCCACGTGGGGAGGAGGGATAAGAGACCGGTAGACAGCTTACCACGATGGCACCCAACCCAGCAACGAAGATGACACCGAAACTGCTGGCACTGACGAAGCGTACACATCTATTGTAGCTTACGTTCATCATTTTATTGGCGTAAAACGTGCGCTGTCGCATCCATAGAAACAAATAAACCGTGGCGGTAACAAGGCAGTACATTGCGAACGACATGTCAGATATGACCTCGCATTCGTGATTTTTGTTTTCGCCCAAGCCAAGATGAAATGTAGCCAAACTGGTCAAGTAACGTAGAATTGTCATTCCCGCGCACAGCACAACGGTAGTATAAATTCCCCCTAAAATGTAAACAGCATATTATACACAACGTAACGTAAAAAAATAAACCAATTAATAATAACACACATCACAAGACACACACACACACACACACACACACACACACACACACACACACACACACACACACACACACACACACACACACACACACACACACACAAGTAAAGTTAAATATAGTCACCTGCGCTAAGTTGTTGTGATTTAGTGCAGGCATTGTAACTCCACTTTCCCGTTCTAATTCCGTAATGTATAAGTGAGAAGGTAATCCAACAGGAGACCAGAATCAAAAACGCGTTGATTGTGCTCGGTACGACCCAATCTACGTCCGTATAACTGAACGGAGTTTCTTCATTTTTAAAGCTAACGTTCTGAGTCAGAATCGAAGTCTCTTCTGTTGTCATTGCTAGACAGGGTGTTATAATCCCGTCTATAGCATTCCAAATATATTTTACATTTACACCAGTACAGCTTTCTATGTACATACCAAAGAAATATGAAAATTAATTTTCGTTCCTTTTTGTCCGGAGTCTTGCTCGGCCAGACGTAACCGGTATGCAATGTTAAATTTTGAACATGCGAATCAAGTCATACGTTGATGGATTTATTATTTACTTCCGTCCTTAACATCAATAATACGTCCGAAATTTCTTTAAATGCCTCCCACTCGGGTTAATTGCAGGAAGTTTAACAAGTTTGCATTTCAAATGACCTTTTCAATATTCTAAGGGTTGAAAAAACCGACCAATATCCCTCGACATTACTATATACTACGCTTTACGGGTTATGTAATAACAGCACTTAGTAACGCTTTAATGCAGTAATCTCGTTGTACTAAACATACTATTTATGAGTCACAATTGATTGTCTTGCCAATTTTAGCAAATACTATGTACGTCCCATTACTAGTTGTATCAAACCAAACTCGCTGTCACGAGTCCGCATGCTTATTTGTACAAAACTCTACAAAATTAAATTTATCATTCGGTATTTTCGCATAATCCAACAAAACGTGACTGAAATAATGTTTATTTTTGGCGGTTGCTAATAATAGTGTTAAATGTTAGATTAAAACTGTAGTAAACTACAAAAGTTGCAGTAATGCTTACAGGTTATTTTTATTTATAATAGCACCTTTCCTTGCGTGTAATACGCTGTCTTACTTTCTCTACACAAACTAAACCAAGAGCGCAGATCAAGTTCAAGATATGCGAGCGATATGGCTTTAAAATAATGATCTCACATCTTAGGTCGTATACTTCTCAGTAAAGTGCAGGCTATTTGCTTTCACGGGCATGGGTAAATAGAATAGCTTATAGCCTTAAACTATGTCTGGCCTTAATAAATAAACGATCAAGGTTACATTTACCATAAGATGGTCGTTTTCGTGAACCTAAACCGCCTAGAAGAAAAATACGTTTCACTGGAATTCTGCGAAACTTTGGGTTTATATATACCTAACTGTTACTAACCGTCTGTACACCAAAGTTTAAGATTTGAAGTGCAGCAACCTGTATAACTTAGCCTATATTACCCTATTATCAAATATGTAGTAGACTATGAAAATTTACCACGAATATACTCTTTAAACACACACATATGGGCACTAATACATTAGTTCTACATCAACAGTTTACTAAATGTCTGTCTTTTCTTAGTGTTGTGGAGCAATAGACCATGGCTGAGCGTCCGTGACAAGGCAATGTATTGTTTAAATTTTTGCGCAAAATGTAGTCTGTAATTCATTAAAATTATCATTCCTGAAAGGGCATCGAAAAACTAAGAGATAATGTGGCCTAAGCGGCCTACGTTCGTATATGTTTATTTGCCTCAGGTAAATATGGGCTTATATACATATAGGTCGTATACCAACAAAAATTCACGCTTCTTTTCGTGGTTATTTGTTTTTTTTTGTAATTATTAAAATAATGATTTAAAGAACATTATTAATTTAACCCATAAAGCTATTTTGTGCTCAATTTTATGTAAGAATTCATACAGGCCTTAAAAGAAACACATGGAAAATGTTAAAGTCTTGGTCGTCTATTAATTCGAGAAACTCCATAATATAGAGAGTATGTGGTATAAATTTACCCTTCATTGCCCTCGTTTTCTATCCCAACTAAACCTCCATTGTTATAACCTAACACTTATGGGTAAAATGATTCACATGACTCGCTGTACAAATAATATTCGGGGACCGCCTTCTAAACTCACTCAAGCGAAAATCATAAACAAAAGGCAGCAAGACGTGGCAAAATTTGAGTTTTGCGTTGGTCGTTGTTTAGAATGACGGTGGCTATTTGGTCAATGATGTAATAGATATTTGGTTTTAAAGCTAAAAAAACAAGTAAGGTATAGCGTGTAGTGCAGAATCCGATTAATCGGCAAAGTCTGTCACAGAGTACTTAAAACTTCTTAATTAAAATCATTCGTATACCCAAGGCATTAGGATAGTTAGTTATCACGGGGAAAACTAAAAGGAGGGAAACTGCATACTAAAATGAATATTAGGAAGTTAGAATTAGTTTTAAACGTGTAGTTGGAGTTAGGGTTAGTTCTGGGGTTGGGATTAGTGTTTTAGGTCCCAGTATGGAAAGTACGGCAGCTGCACACTCGAGTTTTTTGTTTTCCCTGCGTCTTTGCACACTTGGCTAATTTCACACACGCTCGCGAGCCGGCAGTATAAACATTGTATAATTTCCAACAAACCTGTAAACCTACCTCTGGACCTCGGGTAATTTACTGTCAGTACGTTTTTTGTTACATAAATATGTTAGCTGATGGATACGATAGATTTAGGATAGAATAATACGTTTGTTTAAGATTTTTACAAAATAGTAATAAAAAAGAGATTGTGGATTTGGACGTTTGCACACTGCACACCTAAATATTTGATGCGTGCACACTCGAGATCTCGGCGAAAAATGACGTACTTTTCATACGGGTTTAGGTCTGGGTTAAAATTAGTTTCCATTGTTTTAGTGAGCAGTTTCCGTCCTTCCCGCTTTCTCTCCTTTTAGTGTTGTGCGTTATCATTGGGCAATCATAATTCCATATTTTTGCCTATCACTCTTTTAATACTGCTGAAGAATGTTTAGCTTATAAATTTTTTAATGTTTTATACCCATAAAATACAGTAGTATTGTTAAAACAATGGTCAGAATAAAATTACCTCGCGTCGGAAAGCTATTGGAGTATTGGGCGTTAAATAAGTTATGCTAAAATGTTTTAGTACAACACATTTTAATCAGTAAACATTTTTTGTTAGAGACCACTGTTATTACTAAAATGCCTGAAAAGTGCACAAAGACCTTGTGTCTCTTTGATGTTGATGGGACACTCACATTGCCACGGCAAAAGGTTACTCAAGACATGAGAGAATTCATGGTTAAACTGCGTAGCAAGGTTGTTGTTGGTCTTGTTGGTGGTTCAGATCTAAGCAAAATTGTTGAGCAACTGGGTTCAAGTGAAAAGGACTTGATCTCTTCTTATGATTATGTATTTTCGGAAAATGGGCTTGTGGCTTATAAGAACGGAGAGTTCTTAGCTGAACAATCAATTCAATCTTACTTAGGTGATGACCTATTGCAAGAATTCATTAACTACTGTCTTGGATACATGGCAAAACTTAAGTTGCCTGTAAAACGTGGTACATTTATTGAGTTTCGAAAAGGTATGTTAAATGTATGTCCAGTTGGCAGAAGCTGTTCTCAAAAGGAAAGAGAAGAATTCTTCCAATATGACAAAATTCATAACATTCGAAAAGACTTTGTGGCTGCTCTTAAGAAGCAATTTGATGGTAAAGGTCTAACATTTTCGATTGGCGGACAGATCAGTTTCGATGTCTTCCCAGATGGTTGGGACAAGAGATTTTGTCTTCAGCATGTAGCAAACGATGGTTTTGAAACGATTCATTTCTTCGGAGACAAAACAATGCCTGGTGGAAACGATTTTGAAATATTTTCGGATCCAAGGACAGTGGGCCATACTGTCACCTCTCCAGACGATACAAAATGCCAAGTGAATGAACTATTCTTTTAAATTCAATTTTCTGTATTTACACCATGTTAGGATAATGTTTCAGTTAAAGTACACAATTTATTAAACTCATATTTTTTCACGAAGATTTTATCAACTTTTTGAGGACTACAAACTCCTTAATATCAATGTTTTTATGTATGCAAAAGAGACCTTATAATTTAAAGGTTTACTAACTGTATTTGCCTAGGTGAAATTTGTTTTTATTTTGCATTATATGTAGCTTTTTTAAATATACTATTAGCCATATAAACATTTCCATAGGTGCAGTTTTAGGTTTGTAAAAAATAACTTTAAAATTAAACTTTTTACTTTTTATGTGGTAGCACTTACATTTTTAAATATTAAACCAAAGATTGTAATAAAACAATGTCAAACTAAGATTTATGCGGGAATATATTAATCAAGAAAACTTACATGACATAGGCTTACACTACTGTGCTTATATACTCAAATTACACTTGCTCATTTTATTAATTCGGCCAGTTATTATAAATTTTCACTGCAGAATTTTTGAAAATAAAATTAATAAACAAAATAACAATTTTTATTTTAGGATATTTTAAGTTTTATCCTTTTAAATAGGAAAACACAGGGAAGCGTTATCACGTGATCAATTATAAGATTACCCTGTCTGCATCATGGGACATTTATTGCACCGTGTTGCATATTATATATAAAAGACACGTTTTTGTTTTAACTCGTTAATTCACCGGGTTCAAGGGACGCTCGTTGAGTGTCTTGTTTAATAGTTTAGTTTAGTTTATTTTTTGTTTCCACGATGAAAACATAAATCAGGATTATTGAAAAAAATGGAACACGGCAAAACGACAGTCGTCTAAAAACAAGCAGTAATTTATTAAAATTCGGTAAAATTATTATTGTTATTCACCAGCCAACGAAGAATTTGATACCTTAAAATTAACCTGTACCAACCGATCGAAGACAGAATGATATAATTATTTATTAGAAATAGAAATCCTATCCGTTGTTGTAGATCTGCTTATTATTGGTATTACCTAATATGATTTGGATCTACAGTGGGAAATTTTTAAGTATATCGCCTCAGAGAAATTGCCGAGAGATCCAAGAATATAAGCACGACTGCCGTTTTGCGATTTTTCGGCACCGGTAGTTCTATACCAGCCGATATTTGTTGAGCATTATTCACTTTATATTGTAAGGGAAGTTGTAGGTGAATAAAAGAAACTAAGAGAAAAGAAACTGGTCTGTCCGGCCCGATGTTCTAGCGGTTAAGTGCGTCGCCTTTCAATCGAAAGGTTGCAGGTGCGAAACTGGTCGCTAGCTAGTCGGTTGTGTCCTTGGGCAAGGCACTTTACGGACATTGCCTGAACCCAGCGGATTAATGGGTTCTACAAAATTGAAGGAACGTGTCTATCATATACAACACACTGCAATAGCTCCGGTAACCCGACGATGGGCGCGAGGTGATCTGACGATTGCCCATGTGATAAACCCCTATGTTTTCCCATTCGCGGGGATAAACATGAATATCCTATCCTATCCTATCCTAAGAAAGGGACAAACAGTCCCTAAAAACCTACGTTACCACGGAAATCAAATAAAATATTAAATTCACAACTTTATTACTCTATTCAGAAAACATCGATATTACCTTTGGTTTGGTACCTCGAAAACACGATCGTTTCTGCATGCAATAATGCATATAGCACATTAAACATTTGGGTAGGATAGGATATTCATGTTTATCCCCATGAATGGGAAAACCAAGGAGGTTAACACATCGCCAGGTCACCTCGCGCCCACCGTCAGAGCAATTTCAGTGCATTGTATAATATGAAAGACACGTTCTTTCAATTTGGTAGAACCCATTCATCCGCTGTGTTAGGCAATGTCCGTAAAGTGCCAGGGAAACAACCGACTAGCTAGCGTCCAGTTTCGCACCTGCAACCTTTCGATTGAAAGGCGACGAACTTAATCGCCAAAACAACCGGCCGGAGGTGCCTTTAAAATAGTGGTGTTTCGCACTTGGCTGACAAGCTCGCAATGTTCCCTTTAAGTTTTAAAGTTCGTAAGCAAACATATGAAATCCATGTGCGCTGGTTGATAACACGGTGAGCAATGATGACGTTTTCTACGTAGCGATCAACCCAATAAATTAGCGATTGTTGAAGTTTAGAACATTTGGCCAAATGGTAAATGCGACCAATACTAATACCGACTCCTATACAAACACCTTCCCAGTGGTGAGTTTATCGTGGGAACTTGGCTTGGAAAAAAAATAATTTTCTTAAGAACTTTTGCATACCAATAAATATGAGATAACACATCGAGTGTATTAAAACTTCGATTATAATTTTTACCATTGAAGTTCGTTTTCACAAACTTGTGTTTTTTAAGCAAAGTTATTCTGTTTTCATAGCAAAGCAAGTGCCAAGAACTTTATCATCTTTTGATTGACAGCTATAAAAAGATCCCATAGTTTGGCTTTACAACAGGACGTAATCTGTTATAGAATCGTGAAAAGGTTTTCCTGGGAAATTCTCAAAGGGAAGTATTCAAAGGATCGTGCATTAGCAGAATCACTGGCAGGCTATTTTCAAAACGTGTTTGGTAGCTCTTAGCTTAACAGGATGTTGTGAAATCGTGAAGGACTTTTCTAGAAGATTCTACAAGGGAAGTCATTAGATGATCGTGCTGTGCATGGGTAGGATGTTTTCATCATCGTAGCAAATTGTTTTCATTTTTCTGCACCGCTGCAAACGTCTTCTGCACCGCTGCTTAGCCGTTTTCTCGTAATCAAAGTCAAACTTTATAAAATACTCCTATTATTTTTGTGGATTTGTGCGTCGAGTTTCATACGATAGGTAGCAGGTTCGAAACTGGTCACCAGCTAGTCGATTGTGTCCTTGAGCAAAACAATTAAGGGAAATTTTCCATAAGATAACACATCGTGTATAATTTCTAACCATGTGTAGTTCGTTTTTACAAATTTGTGTTTTTTTAGCAAAGTTATCCCATTTTCACAGCAAAATTCCTGCCAAGAACTTTATCATCTTTAGATTGACGGCTATAAAAAGATCCCATAGTTTGGCTTCACAACAGGACGTAATCTGTTATAGAATCGTGAAAAGGTTTTCCTGGGAAATTCTCAAAGGGAAGTATTCAAAGGATCGTGCATTAGCAGAATCATTGGCAGGCTATTTTCAAAACGTGTTTGGTAGCTTTTAGCATAACATGGTGTTGTGGATTCGTGAAGGATTTTTCTAGAAGAATCTAAAGGGAAGTTCTTAGATGATCGTGCTGTGCATTGGCAGGATATTTTCAAAATGCTGTAGCAAATGGTTTTCGTTTTTTCTGCACCATTGAATGGCCGTTTGCTCATAATCAAAGCCAAACTCTTTAAATTTTCCAATAGTCTGGTGGGTTAGTGCGTCGCCCGTCAACCGAAAGGCTTCGAAACTGGTCACCAGCTAGTCGGGGGTGTCCTTGAGCAAGACACTTAACAGAAAGTTGCTTGAACCCAGCGTATTAATGGGTTCTATCAAATGGAAGGAACGTCTTAATCCTACACAACACACTGCAATAGCTCCGATAATCCGAAAGGTTATCACAACCGATAAATATACCATCTATATAAAAACAGTTTTGGGGCTAAGGCCATCTTTGCTTCAAACCTTAGTCCGGTAAAATAAAGTAACTTCGGTAAAATAAACTAATGAAATAATTTGTGTTTCAACAAAATTTCAAAACAGATATATTTGAAGAATTTCTGAATCGTTTTACGATTTCACAACAGATTACAATCTGGCATGCATTTCTTCCAAGAGCTCCCAATCCAGTTTTTTAGAAGATCCAATGTATAGCTCGATCGTATAATCACTTCCCTTTCAGAAGCTTTTAAGAAAAGACCATTTCACGACTCCATGACAGATTACATCCTGTTGTGTCAAACCTGTAGCTCTTTTCATAGCTGTCAATCACTCAAAAGAGGATACAGGAAAAGCTCAATGTGGCGTTTTGGGTATAAATAGAATACACTTTCTGGAAAAACACATTCGTGGGAACGAACTACAAAGGTAAGAGATTTTTATTCTAGTTTTTAACGAATATTTACGGTAAATTTTTCAGATGAACAAGTTACTTCTGGTTCTTATGCTTGCCGTTGCGCTTGTGGTGCTGAGCGCAGAAACCGACGCGTGGGGTCATCGTCGTCGTCGTGGGAGCCGCAGACGCCGCCGCTGGTACAATGAAGCACAGGATTCTGAACAATCTTTAGGTATGCCGTATTGCACTACTGTTGCCACGTAGTTTTGATTAATATTTGGTCATTTGTCAGATAAGTGTGTCCAGGTGATTTAGATTTTGGCTGTAAAACCGATCGAATAGTTATTTATCTCACAGAATTGTCGCTCAAACTGCCAAACTTAATGGCTGCGCTTCTTAAGAATGTTACTTGGATCCAATCCGAGAGATTAGTTTGGTGGATTAATGCGTCTTAATATTTAGCGGAATAAAGGGTTGTACTAAATTGCAGAAAGGTCTGAATCATACAAAACACTCTGTAATATCTCCGATATCCCGACGGTGGGCGCGAGTTGATCTGACGATTGTCTGTGTGTTAACCCTCTGGTTTTCCCATTCACGGGGATAAACATAAATATCCTATCCCCTATCCTATCAAATGGATCCCATTGAATCGTTAGAAATACATTCTTACCATGTTATTCATTCCAACCTGACCATTTATGTACCCGCGTCATTATTTTTACAGATACGGATGCTGTAGATGAAGACAATGAGCAACAACTGGACAACTAATACTTGTAAGATGGCAACTTTTGATTTATGTACATTTACAAACTTGGTCGAATGGATTTCATAATCCTGTGTTTTTTTACAGATCAGTCGATTCAATATCGTGTCCAGTTTTATTGGAAGTCAAATAAATTATGAAACGTAACCTTGAAGAGTTCTGTTGTTATTACATATGCGTTACGCGAGTTGGTATAAAAGTGGAAGTTGTCGTTAGAAGGTTTTAGCGTAGCCTACATACGCGGAAACGTAATCAAAACTTTAAACCAAAAGTCGTATTTAGCATAAAGCATGGCAGTAACTATATTTTGTTATTAAGCGTTATAAAATAGGTGTTGAATTTATTATGAATGTAATCGATTTTAAAAGTTGTAAATTTCCAAACTCTGTCAACATCTTGTCTTACGACGTTCTGTTGTGTTTTAAAATCTTTCTCTAATTTTATTCAAAACGAATTAAACACACTCAGTAACACTACTGGTAAGAAAGAACATTTAATACAAGTAATATTGATATGTGGCTGTTAAGAATACGGTGTAATACAAAAATTCTACAAGTGAAGTTCTTATAACTGATCGTGCTGTGCATAGTTAGGATGTTTTCATTATCGTAGCAAATTGTTTTCGTTTTTCTGCACGGCTCCAAACGTCTTATCTGCACCACTGCTTAGCCGTTTTCGCGTAATCAAAACCAAACTCATTAAAATTCCCTTTATTCTTTTGAATTAGTGCGTCGCATTTCAACGGAAAGGTTGTAGCTTCGAAATTAGTTTTAGTTAGTTTAGTTTATTTTTTGTTTCCACGATGAAAATTCGTCACCAGCTAGTCGGTTGTGTTCTTGGGCAAGGCACTTAAAGAAAATTTGCCTGAACCCAGCGGATTAATTGGCTCTGCTATATTTAAGAAGGTCTTAATCAAACAAAACAAACTGCAATATTTCCGAAAACCGGTGAAAGCGAGATGATCTGATGATTGCTCGTGTGTTAACCCGCTTGGTTTTCCCATTCACGGATAAAAACACTAATATCATATTAAATTCGATAGATCTCGCTATACTTGATAAGTGGCGCCATACAACGAGGCAATTATTTAAATTTTTTGGCAACGTCGTGTGGCCGAATGGTTATTGCAAACGATATATATAACATCTGTATAAAAAAAATCAGTTTTAAAGCTGAAGCCATCATAGGTTTAAAACTTCGTACGGTAAAATAAACAATTGTTTAGATTAGGCTATATAAACGTTTTCCAGTTTTATATAAAAAGAACAATCGTTTAAACGACACTTTCATAAAAATTGACGTAATAGACGATAATTAATACGGATAATATGACGCGTTAAAATGGGCAAATTTTAGCAATTTTTTTTTATAACAGTTTTTATTAACCCATTTACAATTCCGCACGCGCGCAGCTTAGAGGGAACATTGCTAATAAGTAATACTCTATGTTGCCAACGACACAGCGGTCCAGCCAAGGGTTTCTCTCGACGATTTTTTTTCGGGACAGCTGGTTAAGCACAATTAATATTTTTGACTTTTATGTTGGACGTTATTTACGAAAGTTTAGATACGATCTCAATACTATGGCCAATTTATGAGAGATATCGCATCGTACGCATAAATAGTCCACGAAAAAGCGCTAACCGAACCTACTGACGAAAAGACTGATGAATTCACTGTACAGTTCCTGGCAATAAGTTTATTCGTACAGGTTAGGTCTAGTATTTCGCATTGTTGTATGTAACATATTAATCTGTAAATCCCATTTGAGCACATATAATCAAGTTTTACAGCATGAGATGGCAGTTCGTCCTAAAATTCAAAGTACATTTTCAAGCGTGAATGAAACAATTGAAGATGTTTCGTGTGGTTGTGTTATGCACAGATATAAAGGTTACAAACGCAAACGGGTATGTTCGTTACATTTTACTCTTAATAAAAAGGGAATAAATTATTTAAGAAGTATTAATTTTGACCCCAAATCGTCTTACCTGTCAAAATCATTTTTCAGAGATGGGGACAATTAAGATTTACTGTCGACAATACCACTGCTACAGGTAATATGGGTCCATGTTTATACTTATGTTACATTTAATCAGGTTTATGGAGTTATCGAACTGTTCTAATGTGTATTATCATCCGTCAAGGATAGGGTAGGATATTCATGTGTATGCTCGTGAATGGGAAAACCAAGAGGTTATTACGCGGGCAATCGTCAGATCACCTCGCGACCACCGGAGCTATTGTTGTGTGTTGTGTATGATTCACATGTTGCTTCAGTTTAGTAGACCCCATTAATCCATTGGGTTAAGTTATAAATTTAATTAAAATCGAGCGCTTGAAACTACTACACTACCCTACCTAATGTACTGGTACTTTAAATTTGTTTAATAAAAAAGTCCACTTGGTTTTTAAAAGGGTTCATACAAAAAGCAGAGGTAGTTATGTTGCACAAACTTTCACTGCTAAAATTTTTAAACACAATTTAAAATTGGGTGCAAAATTAAACAATTTTACACCAGTGTTCCTTGAAACTAAATTTACAAATAATACAATTCTTTTTTATCTGAATCCCTCAAGCTCTCTGTATCATTCGGTTGTTCAAACAAGACATCAGCAACCCGGGCTATGAACCAAGTAGGACCAAGGAGCCTAAACTCAAGTTCGAACTGCAGTTTACCAGAAAGGAATTCTGTGGCATTGAGAAAGGAGAGCATTATGATAGATACGGCATGAGAAGGTATTTTGTTAGATTCAATTTTCCTGAAGTATTTGATATTTTCCTTCGCGGATTAGTAACTCGAGTAATAGGGCAACACTAAAAGGAGGAAAAGCGGGAAGGGGGAAAACTACTCACTAAATCTATTCAAACTAATTTAACCCTTTCTTAAACACTAATCTTAACCCCAGAACTAACCCTAACTCTAACACCATATTTAAAACTAACTCTAATGCCCTGAATCTTTATTTTAGTGTGCAGTTTTTCTCCTTCCCTCTTTCCCTCCTTTTAGTTTTTCCCTGAGTAATACTCGTGTAACGCACGCTGTGCGAGTAAGAATTTACTCTCGCATATAAAAAACTGATTAACATTTATCCCAACTGTTTTCTATCCAACTGGAGTACACCGTTTTTAATATACACATGGCGCGTCCGAATACCAGAGTCTATAATACTACCATCAGCATCATAATGCCAGATTGTTATAATACCAGATTTAAACTGCTCGCCAAAATTTGATGGATTTTTGTCCTTGATATAATCACTGTTTTACTTGTGCCCAGTTTCAAACTAAATTTAAATAATATTGATGCACTGAAAATAACAGAGTAAAAAAAGAAGGTAGGCCTACATTTGAATAAAAATACATAGTTGTAAATGCTCTCATTTTCCTGAAGATTTGATCTAACTGAGAAAACCTAGAAAATCATACAAATTTACAGTTACGGTATGATACAAAGCTATTAATTATAAATTTATTATTATTCTTGTATTCTGGGCAGATATCTTTGCATAATCACCAAAGACAAGCATCTGATTATTGAAGATGCTGTAATGACTGCTGCTGGGATTAACCACAATGTGTTAGGCACTTGGTATCAGCTTATTTCACAAGTCATGGGCTATGGTAAGCACCATCTGTTTGTGGTCATGATTTTTTACTTGTTTTCGCAGTTGCTTGGGTCGCACACGTTTCTTTGAGGTTTAGTGTATTTTTTTATAAATATTTATTTTTTCATGTTTACTTATTTATTTTTTTAATGTGGGTATAAAAGCCAGGTTTAAATATACTAAAACTTAATAATTGATTGGTTTTTAGACGTGTTTTAATGACTGTCGTTTTGCCATCTTTCTTTAAATATTTAACAAAGGTCCTGCTTCGCGTTTTCATCATGGAAACCAAAAACAAACTAAACTAAACCTTTTCATGACAGTCAATAGATGGAAAGTGGTCGAAAATAACCCGAAACTCGCAAAGAAAGTCTGCTATTTACATGTCAGTGCAGAAAATACATGTGAATGTCATAGTCTTGAAGATAAGACTAGAGAAAATCGAAATTGTAAGTGGCATTTTTTCATTTTGTTTCAAAATTGTTCATAAATTGAAATAAATATGGTATTTTTTTTGGCTTTACTTGTTGATTATGTTGTCTAAAATTTCCTATCAGCAAATTCTAATGTTGCAGGTCTGGTTTTACGGTCGTGGTCAACTTATTTATTGCAACAAATCCACGAAAGTGTTGTTATTCATGACGGCGTCTCTTTTACCGACCTTTCTTTCCATGTCCCTGATGACGCAGGTAAAATCTTACATAACCAGGCCATTTGCAAAAATAAAATTTGAATGTTGAAATAGACTGTAGATAGAAGAAATTTCCCATGTAAATTTATTTAGATTTTTTTTTAATATGAGATTAATAACTTGGGTTCAAAAGAGTTTAACATACTGACAGTACCACAATGATATTTCACTGTTACTCTGGACAGGATTAATTATAAAATTTATATTATATTATATTACATTACAATAATTTTGGCGGGTGCACAGTAGCCACCGGGACAAGGAATTTACACAATAAAAGGCCCATTAGCGCCCAGAGGTATCATGGATATGGATATAGCAGTCAAGTCGGCCCGTGTCCTGAAGGAAGCTGACTAAATTATATTATATGGCTACTATTTGTGTATTTTTTTGCTAACTAATCAAACAAATGTGAATCCCAATAATTAAATACTTGTTGAAAAGATTAGATGCATCAACTTAAGCATTAACCACACGACCAAATTATAAATAAAGCTGTTATTTTTTGTTCTAGGTTGTGACACTAAAGTCAATGTAAGTGTGGAGGGCACTCCAAACTTGCGCCAATTGGTGGAGCAATTTAAACAAGCTAACGGTCATGCCCCTCGTGTCAAAACAACGGTCTGTCCCCAATTCGACGGTTAGTGTAAACTTTTAATAGCATCCTTTTGCTGCTTGTAACACAAACATATGAAAGTAAGTGCGTCTTTTCACTCAATTGATGGTCTTGAAAATCTCATACCGGTATTCGGCAGGCCGGAAGCTCTTGCACTGGAAGTGCAAGTAAATTTGATTCTTTTTAATCGTTTTAAACCGCTGTGGTGTTGCGCGGTTGATTTGAATAAAAGTACTTATACCCAGTAATATAAAATTCTTAATATAAACGTTTTATTATTAACAACCATGCAAGCTTTTTTGGTGCTGGTTAAAACACAGTAAATTTCATATTCATATGTTTAGCTGTAGACAATAATATTAATTTATTGATTTATTTAATCGTTAATTTTTTTTAAATGTGTTCTAGATCTGAATTGTTCGCCCAATTTGATCCGAATCCCAAGACAAAATCCTCAGAAAGGAATTCGGGGCATGCTGTCTAAGACACTAAGTGGAAAAAACAATCACCAAGGCAAGGATTTGCATTGCGTGTTATTGCTTAAGTCTTTGAGAATTGCTTAGACTCTCAGGTTATGTTTAAAATACATTACGTTTATATTAGGGTAGGATTTTCATGTTTATCTCGGTAAATGGCAAAATCAATGGGGTTAACACACGGGCAATCGTCAGATCACATCGCACCCACCAAAGGGTTACCACAGCTTTTCCCATCCTTTAATTTGGTAGAACCGATTAATCCGCTGGGTTCAGGCAATGTTCTTTAAGTGCCTTGCCCAAGGACACAACTGACTAGCTAGGGCCAGTTTCGAACCTGCAACCTTTCGTTTGAAAGGCGTCACACTTAAACACCAGACTAACTAACCGGTTGAAGGAATTAGTACTAAGTACCGGATACTCTTAATTCGCTATTTGTCAAAAATAAAACAATTTGTGATGTTTTATCAGACAACCTTGACATGCAAAAGGCGAAAAAGTTGCAGCAGAACAGCCACGCGAATGTCTACGTGAGCTTAGAGAACAAATCTCCGGATCCAGAACCTCGGATAAGCCCTGGTAGTCCTTCGTATTACAATTTACCGGAACCACCATTGGAGCAAAATGCCGACTGTGAGCGTAATCACTTGAATCAACATTGCAACCATGATTCTAACCCACGCATACTGCAGCCTTCAAATTCTGATAACTGTTTGGTAAGTTAAGCAGCTGTAGTTGTTACTTGCGTGACGATTTAGTGAAAATTTAACATTATCAGCTTTTCCCTTTGTAAAGAAGTCTAATATTTACTACAGTCTAATATTTACAGCAGCATCATAATGTGAGTTTGTTATAATACCAGATTTAAACAGTTGTTTTGTCATACAAACTACAGTTGCATGCCATGTTTACTCCCGTTACGCGCTTGACGATTTAGTGAAAATGTAACATTATCAGCTTTTTCCCTTTTTTTGACAAATGTAACATTATTTAAATTTTTTATTTTTTTTTACTTTTTTGTCGTTTTTTGACAATTACATTTTAAACAAAAATATCTCCTTGTTCAGCAACCAAGAGATTTCAACCCCTACCACAATTACCCCCCTCCTGGCTCTTTGCTGCCCCCGGGTGATCACATGGACCCACCCAATCCAAGGCATCGACCCCGCACACCCAGTTTTGATGACGATTTTAAAAAGCGGGGTCCTGGACTTGCAACACAAACAAGTTTCGATTCAGACTATCAAACTGGAGATTTTACCACAATTTTAACTGAGAGCGACCATGGTAGTAAGTACAGTCTCTATTTTTATGTTCTAATATTTTACTTTATATGTTCTAATATTTCACTGTATAATGTTCTAATATTTTAATGTGTAAGTTCTAATATTTTACTGTATATATTCTAATTTTTTACTGTGTATATTCTAATATTTTACTGTATATATATTCAAATATTTTATGGAGCTATCTCACACAGATTTTGATGTAATGATAGTTCTGTACTCTGTCTGGTTCAATACTTCTTACAAAAGCAAACATGTTTGCCATGATCATAGTACAAAATTATGTCCATTTCAGTAATTTACCAGTTTAATCGATGCATTCATCATCCTGGTCTACGGACAGCAGCTAAATTATTATGTCACACCAACAACCTAAATTATGATGTCACAGCTACATTTGTGCGTGGCTTGACGCAACAGTGTTTTCTGGTTTTAAGTATTGTACCGTATTTCCTAGTTTAATGTTTTTCATCAACAGGGATAAACTATATGTGAGTGGCGAATCAATAACTTGGTCAGCCAGCCTAAGAATAAAATAACTTTGGCCCCATATTTAAAAAGTTAGCCCACCACTGTCCTAGCATCATCACCCACACCTTGTTTGTAGAACAGAATCGGAAATGGGGCACTAAAAGGAGGGAAAAGCGGGAAAGAGGGAAGGAGGGAAACTTCACACTAAAATTATGGAAACTAATTTAAACCCTGCCCCAAACACTATCTCAATCCCAGAACTAACCTAAACTCCAACCCCATTTTTAAAACTGACTCGAATTCCCTAATCTTCATTTTAGTGTGCAGTTTTCCTTCTTCCCGTTTTTCCTCATAGTTTTTCCCTCGGAAAGTTCATGGGTAAAAAATATATGGTGAGTGTCACGTGTTTGCAAATAAAGGAACTGAAAAGTCGCCATTTTTCAGGTCGTTATGTGAACCTGCACCGAACAAACTCTGGCCACCATAGCAGCCCAGAACCATCAAGCAACTCAATATACCAGAACCTGAATCCCGATCCAAGCCCTCCTGCTGTGCCTGCCCGTGATACTCATCCAAAGTAAATTTCGCTTTCGTACCTTAGGATATTCATGTTCATTCCTGTGAATGGGAAGCCTAAAGGGTTAACACACGGGTAAACGTCAGATTACATCACGCCCACCGTCGGGTTACCGGAGCTATTGTAGTGTGTTGTGTATGATTCACATGTTCCTTCAATGTGGTAGAACTTATAAAAAATTTTGTGAATAGCTGTTATGTGGTATATCTTACCTACAATGTGTTGAAGTGTTTGCCTAACCATGAACCACTTAAGTTAGGTATGAATAACACCAATGCAAAAATGATGAATTGTTATATAACTGTCTTTCTGGCAACTTTTCTGGCAAGTCCTGCCCTTGATAACCTAAACTTCATTAAGGCTAGCCTAAACTTTGTTGCAAATCCTGCACTTAAAAACCTAAACTTAGTTGCAAGTCTAGCCGTTACTAATCTAAACTTCAAGGATGCAACTAAATATTTTTTTTTCAGTCAAAGACAGCCTTACGTAAATCTTCAGCATCGTTTAAGTCTTCCATTGATGGAGGACAATTCGTCGATCAATGATCGTCGTTCTTCTCAAGTTGTCCAAGCTCCACCGAGACCACCAAAGCAGAGGTGAGATTGTGTCATGGTCAACCGGTACATATTGGTGGTTAATGACCATTTTCTGTATTCAATGTATATATTGGCAACTTTTTAACATTTATTTTAACTATAAAGCATGAATTCTGTTCCTTCAATTTGGTAGAACCCATTATTCTGCTGGGTTCACGCAATGTCTGTTAAGTGCCTTGCCCAAGGACACAACCGAGTATCTAGCTACCAGTTTGTACCTGCAACCCTTAGGCTGAAAGGCGACACACTAAACCACCAGACTAACCCCTTAGACAAGCAGCATAATAGTATCACCAAGACTGTCTCAGTCTCATTGTAGTCTCAGCGAAAAGTACTCTCTGTTTTTATTAAAGACACAGCATACGAATGACTTTAGTATCCATTCCAGCTCCACAGAACACCACAAATTGGCTGAGCAGCAAAAAGCGCCACCGATACCAATAAGAATGTCTGATGAGGATATTAGAAGGTGAGCTATTTTGGCACCATAATTAGTATTAGGCAACTTTTTTGTAATTTTTTAATTTAACACTTTATTAACCTAGTAAAACTGATTTTTAACAGGAATTAATTGCTCTTTTAATATATTTTTTTTAATTTACTTAGTATTTTAAACATTTGATTAAAAAGTTCTCTATAAATTTAATGTTTTTAAACAATGCTGTTCACTAGGTTAAGAGTGAGCAGTACTATTTAAAAAAAACTTATATAGAGAACTTTTTAATTAAATGTTTAAAATACTCACTCTTAAGGATCACCATTCACCAGTTAATTGAAAGTTCATTACAAATCAGCGGGATTGACTATGAAAGCATTAAACTACATAACCGTTGATTGTTGGCTTACTTGGGGCAACTGCACACAGGGATAGAATAGGATATTCATGTTTATCCCCGTGAATGAGAAAACCAAGGGGGTTAACACACGGGCAATCGTCAGATCACCTCGCGCTCACCGTCGGGTTACCTTAGAGATTATAGTGTGTTGTGTATGATTCACAGGTTCCTTAAATTTACTAAAAACCATTAATCCGCTGGGTTTAGGCATTGTCCGTTAAATGCATTGCCCAAGGACACAGCCGACTAGCTAGCGACCAGTTTCGTAACCGCAACCTTTCGGCTGAAAGGCGCCACACTAAACCACCAGACTCACCGGTCGAACAAACAACACAGCCATTAAACAACATCAACCTCTATAATCCTCATCTTCAATCCTCAGACCCCCACAACCTGGTAGGAGGATGGATCTGGTCGCAGCATCCATTCAAAGAGGGACACTCCCCGCTGTGAACTTGGAAGATGGAAGAAGAGCTTATGAGAACAGCATCGACGTAAGTTTTATGTTGAATCCACATGTAGCGTTGATTGTCAATTTCTTATCCTACACATATATTGGTGGCTTATATATATTCTTTTATTTAAAAAAAGATTTTTCCTCTGTTCAAAAATCACTTTAAAAAAAAATTTCCCTCTGTTCTGTTTAAAAAACACTGCAAAAAAAAAGATTTCCCTCTGTTTAAAAATGGAATTTCCTCCGTCTGAAATACATACACCTTATTGTTTGAAATTAAAGACTTTAAAAGTAAACTCCCTCTGTTTTAAATTCACTTCATGTAATCTTGACAAACGTTACAGTAACTAAATTTTCACCATGAATAATATAAGTATCCTCAAAAATAATACCATGTTGTTTACACCACAGTTTGAGATCACGATAAACGAAGTATTACAAGGAACACATTGGAACAACAGAGATCGATGGCTCGATCTACCGCATTCAGTATTCGTCAAACTTGCACTTGGGTTGGAGAAGGATGGAGCTAACGTTGCAGACTGGAAGACACTTGCAGAGAAATTGGGTGGGTTATGGTGGACTAGCATTTTTTATTCTTTATCTTCTGAGCCGGCTGAATGTTAGTTGTGTTTTTTGCACTTTGTAAAAATATTCGGATAGGGAATTCATGTTTATTCCTGTGAATGGGAAAACCAAGGGGATTAACACACGGGCAGTTGTTAGATCATTTCGCGCCCACCGTGGGGTTACTGAAGCCTTTTGCATGTGTTGTGTATGATTCACACATTCCTTTAATTTTAGTAGAACCCATTAATCTGCTGAAAATGCCTTGCCCAAGGCCACAACCGACTAGCTAGCGACCAGTTTTATATCTGCAACCCTTCAGCTAAAAGGCGATGCACTAAACCTCTAGACTAATCTGTCAGACTAATTATTCTTCCCCCAGGATTGTCCTTCAAACACATCAATCAGCTGCTTAGCTTGTGCCGAGTGCACGCCACACTTCGACCACTGGAGGTCCTACTTCTTCATTGGAGCCGAACCCAGTCGCCTGTGCCGTTTAATCTGTCGACTTTGAGGGAAGTGTTGTTGCAAATCGGCCGGGCTGATCTTATTGAACTCTTGAACAGTTTAAACTAACCATACTCTAGTGTGCAGTATTAAACTACACGCACTCATTCGTGTTTTTTCACAACATGTATTATTTGTATATATCTGCATTTTTTTATATTGCATCTTATTAAAAATTATTTCTACGAAAATTAAACGTACAGCCGATAGAATTTACATTTTCAAACATAACGTAAATATTCCAAACGTTTTACGTATTGTGAAGTGTGAATTCCAGCGGCAACTTCTCATATTGCAGTGCTTGCTTGTTTAAACCTATGGCACTTAACTTTTTAATGAGATTACGTTTCAAACTGCACTAATGTTGTTACTTGCGTATGAACCTTCGGTACATCAATCGTTTTTAGATGTTTTAACACGCTGAAGTTTATATACGTGCAATTAATACACTTTTCCGCCATTTTCGAGCAACGCAGTCGGTATATGCCTTGATTTTATGATGTTTTCTTGCCTTTTGATTTTGAACTAATAATCATTGTGCCTTTCGGTTTTCAGTTCTTGCTCATTGTATAAACAACCATTGTTTAGCAAGTTATATTACTCGCTACTGCCTTCTATGCCGCGAATATGTCTAATATCAACGCACAATCATTTGTAGTACCATAACTGCCTAATTAATATTGCTGAGCTCTTGGCATTTCCTTGCAATATTCTTTTTTTAGATGTTGCCGACATCACCTTTTGGTACATTTCTCACTAGTTTTGTGATTGACAGCAGTTTTTTTTTCGCATGGAATATTAAACCTTTTATTTACCTAAAAAATATATTGCCAAAGTCTTAAACCGATTTATTGAATAAAGATAATAGCATTGCTGAAAATGACGAATCGTTGTTTAAGTGCCATTAGCTTTCACATACAAGAACCTAATACCGGAATCTGTCGTCAGAAGACGTGAAATTAATTTATTCAATTCCGTGAATGTAAATGAAGAATACAATTACACAGCAATGTTTATGTTATGTCGTTTATCGTTATCGGAAGTACTGGTCGCTTTACTGCATGTTAAAAAGGAATTATTGAAGTCTTTTATTACACAAAATAACGAGTGCGAATTTTGAATATAGAATGGAAGGTGACGAATCAAAGCGGGAAGATAGAAATGTTCCAGCAGGTAATTTTTACAAGAAGTTAAGAGGTGGATATAGAAGAGTGGTTTTCAATATACCAGGGTCTAAAAGGGTTAACGATGATAAGGAAATGAATAGGGGATCAACATATATGGGGTGTGGTAGTCAGCAAACAGCAACTGATGAGCAATTGACAACTGATGAACAAACAACAACTGATGAACAAACGACAACTGATGAACAAACAACTACTGATAAGCAAACAACAACTGATGAACAAACAACAACTGATGAGCAAACAACAACTGAAGAGCAAACAACAACTGGTGAACAAACAACAACTGATGAACAAACGACAACTGATGAGCAAACAACTGATGAACAAATAACAACTGATGAACAAACAACTACTGATGAGCAAACAACTGATGAACAAACAACAATTGATGAACAAACGACAACTGATGAACAAACAACAACTGATGAACAAACAACTACTGATGAGCAAACAACTGATGAACAAATAACAACTGATGAACAAACAACTACTGATGAGCAAACAACTGATGAACAAACAACAATTGATGAACAAACGACAACTGATGAACAAACAACAACTGATGAGCAAACAACAACTGATGAGCAAACAACAACTGGTGAACAAACAACAACTGATGAACAAACAACTGATGAACAAACAACAACTGATGAACAAACAACTGATGAACAAACAACAACTGATGAGCAAACAACAACTGATGAACAAACAACAACTGATGAACAAGCAACTGATGAACAAACAACAACTGATGAGCAAAGAACTGATGAACAAACAACGGATGAACAAACAACTGATGAACAAACAACTGATGAGCAAACAACAACTGATGAACAAACAACAACTGATGAGCAAACAACTGATGAACAAACAACAATTGATGAACAAACGACAACTGATGAACAAACAACAACTGATGAACAAACGACAACTGATGAGCAAACAACAACTGATGAGCAAACAACAACTGATGAACAAACGACAACTGATGAGCAAACAACAACTGATGAACAAACAACAACTGATGAACAAACAACAACGAATGAACAAACAACAACTGATGAACAAACAACAACTGATGAACAAACAACTGATGAACAAACAACTGATGAACAAACAACTGATGAACAAACAACTGATGAACAAACAACGGATGAACAAACAACTGATGAGCAAAGAACTGATGAACAAACAACTGATGAACAAACAACAACTG
>CH003336.1:483710-515591 GCA_000149265.1 Ciona savignyi | reverse complement strand
AAAGGTATTTTATTGTATACACTCGTGTAAATTTATGATATATTCGGTATCTGAAAGACCATTTTAATCCAAATTCGAAGTGTGATATTGTATCCAAAATGTTAACAGGTTAATTTTAAAATTTTTATATCAGAGAGATACTGGCAGATGCACTTTCATTACTTGTTCATGGCATATTTATTAGCAAACATTGTATGGTATTCATTGAATAGAAATACAATTCATATATTCTATTTTTCATCAAACATTATTTGATACGACAGATTGAAAACGACATTGCTAAAGCTTTCAACCAAACCATCCACAATGGAAGCAACCCGCAAGACCCATTCGCACAGTCAGTCATCGCTCTGGAGCGGCAGGTGAATTGACATCAATACTTTGTGTAATTAAGGATTCACATGGTCCACTTATCAAACATCAGTTAAAAATTAATGTTTTATTAAATTAGCAGTATTTGCTATTTACCCATAATTTTACCATATGTGTCTCTGGACTGTTGTTTAAATTAGATTACTTGTGTGTTGGATCATTTTACACACTGTTACAGCCCTTTAACTTATCTACGAATGCAAATAATCCAATGATCATCATTTTATATCAGTATACAAATGACAAATTACACACTACAATAGCTTCAGCATCTTTGGGCACAAGGTATATTTCAATAATCCTGATAAACCTTGTAATAGTGATTCCCAGTATGTTAAATATGTCATATCCATCTGCACACTCTATTAGCTTTATCAACTGAACTGATGCCAGGAGTTTAGGACCTCGTTAATTAAACTAATAAAAGAACCATTTCAGTTCAAATGCTGCGGACTGTCTACTGGTTGCCAAGATTGGAAGGACAGTGCATCATATGGTTGCACGTGCGATGTGAAAACTGCTGTTAATGGAACTTGCGTTCTTGCTTCAAGCTTAAAATGCACGAATGCTGATACTCCAGGGGGAATGTACATTTACAAAGAAGTGCGTACATTGTTACAATAGTATGGGTGGTTTCAGGTTAGCCCCTGGACAGAAATTTAAAAACTATAAGGCACCTTACTCCAAAGAAGTGCACAAGAATTTGTGTAAAGTTGTCTTAACATGGTTATCTCTGGTTGTATTACTAGGAATGGCAAGGATAATGTTTTAGTTTAACTTAGTTATTCACTCGGTTAAAATTACGTATTGTTTAAGGACACAATCAACTATTCTTGATTGGTTTCTATTCAACAATCTTTTTCAACTGTCTGATATGCTTATTACTTAGATGAATACTTGTTAATTCTCATTTGATGATTTCACACCACTTTTGACATGAAAACTTGTGTTTAACAGGGATGCTACCAATCAATCATCGACTTCATAAACAAGAATTTGTGGGTTGTGGTTGGGATTGGATTTGGAATTGGCTTCGTTGAGGTAATTCACTAGGTTATTTTGAAACCAGGCGAATGCTGGATTGTTTAACTAGATTGTCTATTTTTTACCTAACTGAAAATATGAAACAAGATAATACACAAACATATATGCTAATTGACTGGTAAGGTTAAACGCACAGGTTGACATAAGAATACAAATGTACACTTTCAGTTTGTAGATCCTATTGCAATGTGTTATATTTTATCGAGAGTATAGGACAGGGATGTCCAACCTTTTATTGTAATGGGCCGCATTGTCACTTAAAATAATTCAATGGGCCGCAGAACCTATTAAATATCATTAAAAATGGCAGGGTTCGAATTAATGGTTTTGAAAGAAATTTGCGAAAAATGGTGTGGGTAAGTAGAAAAATAGTTTTTCGCGCGTAAGCGTCCTTAAAAATGTTTGGTCTATGATAAATTGCCTTAAACGACCAGAAAGATTTTTATTTCATAATGCAGACAGTACCGTTTATTAGTAGTATGATAAATTGCAATATACGTAAATCCAAAAGGGGTGTGTCGCATCTGGCCAATCATAAATAAAGGAATCAAGGTATATGAACGCATAATGGCGATTCTTGCCTTGTGATAGAAATGCTTATTATACGCCAATAATGAAAAGTAAAGCCAAGGTAAATAAATAATGTTACGTTGAAGGAATATGTTATGTTATAAAATATGTTATATTAACGTGTTGAGGATTTATTATTAAAAGTGCGTGAAATCAGTACCGGTAATTTATATTTTTGTGATTTTGTTAAATTTTGTAATGCGCGATCCCTTAATTCCAACCCTGAATGGGTACATAAACAAACAATTAAAAGCCATTAATTTCACTTTTGAAAATAGGAACAAATAACACACGCATAGAAAGAAACAAAAACTTATTTTTACAATACAAAGTCAATGGGATAAGTGTTTGTCATTAGTATGTTTCTTTCTGCAATTTTGATTCTTAATGCGCCCCTAGAACTTAACTGATACATTTTAATTAGGCTAAGATTAAAAGTTCAAAATACTACTTGGAGTCAAAATGACTAGCGGGCCGCACAAAAATCTCAGGTGGGCCGCAGTGCGGCCCGCGGGCCGCAGGTTGGACATCCCTGGTATAGGAGATATTGATTTTGTTTAACCCATTAATCAACGACTGTAAGCACTAGCATATATATATATATGTAAATCCGCACGAACCTTGCAATTGCACCAAACAATCTACTGTGCACACAAGATCATCAAACAATTCAAATCATTTATTCCACAGTTGCTCGGGGTCATTTTTGCTGGATGTGTGATTCGACTTGCTTCAAAACACAGCTATGGAGAATTGGTGTAAATACCCATAAATACAAACTTTTTAACCCTACATGATAAAGTCTTCTTGATTGTACTGTTGGCCCGCAATTAATTTTACTGCATTGTTGCAAATAAATATGTATAGAGATTTACTAAGTGTTTTTTTCGTATTATCTTTCTTAACTTGCTATCTTTCTTATTTTGTTCTTGTAAACGGGATTATTATACCCTGTCTTCTTATTCATGACGTACTTAAAATACACTCGATCGATATACTCTGTGTTTGGAGTTGTTATTCAATCCACATTGTTGGGAAGTTTTACAAGTTAGCGTTAAAATAGTTCTAGTGAACGTCAATATTTCTGGTAAAGTCACTAATACGTCACGTGCTAATTGTTACATCACCAGCTGATGACGTTGTGATCATGCAAAGTATTTTTGTACACGTAAGAACAGTGGTGCAGTACGGCCGTATGGCTAAATGGTTAAAGCGGCCGATACAAATACCAATTGTTTACAAAAACGGCCTTGGTGACGAGTGCATCAGGGATTCGAAACCTAGTCCAGTAAAGAAAACTGTGAAGAATGTTTTAACAACAGCAAACCGATGACGTCACCAGACCATCCTCACTGGAGCGAGGTGTTCGAGTCTGGTTTTGCTCTTCTGGTTCCAATAGTACCAGCCGCCTATACTTGCGGCGAGAATGACCAACACGGCGGTGAGAATAGAAGTCAACATGATCAGTGACATTCCGTGGCTGTGACCGTGGACACCTGGGGTAAAGAGATTTAGGATAGGATAGGATATTCATGTTTATCCCCGTGAATGGGAAAACCAAGGGGGTTATCACACGGGCAATCGTCAGATCACCTCGCGCCCATCGTCGGGTTACCGGAGCTATTGCAGTGTGTTGTATATGATAGACACGTTCCTTCAATTTGGTAGAACCCATTTATCCGCTGGATTCAGGCAATGTCCGTAAAGTGCCTTGCCCAAGGACACAACCGACTAGCTAGCAACCAGTTTCGCACCTGTAACCTTTCGGTTGAAAGGTGACGCACTTAACCGCTAGACCATCGGGCCGGACAAGATTTGGCATGAATATAATTGAAATAGTTGTGTCTCTGGTGGTATTCTGACTTCTGTGTACGTAATAATACATTTAAGTGTTCTATCAAGGCAAAACAAAATAAATCCTGTGTGTATATATTTTTAGCCCAGAATTCTAGACCAACGATACATTGTAAAAACTTTATTGTGGCGATTTTTGGATATTTTGAACATTAATTGTTGCACAACAACCTAAACTTAACACGAAAGTAGTACGTTATGTAAAGCTTAAAGGTGAGAAAATAAAACAGCTAAATACATTTATCACAAAGAGCAAATATGTAGGTATGTACATTTAGTGTTTGATCAAGGCAACGACGAGCGTACCAATCTCTTAATCATTGTTAACTATTTACCCGGTCGATGCAATGCGTTGCGCAATATGGAGAATTTGTTATTGTGAGAAATGCACTGTACGAAGTGCATCTCGAATCCTATTTGATTTTAATGTATTAGGGCGAAGGATAAAGGATCAAGAATGACCGCTTGCTGTTGTCGTATGTATCCTTGGTCGAGTCACTTATTAACGCATATTTTTCCTGGAATTTATACTTGCATATAATTATTACATGTGGCCCTTATAATATATTCCTACCCAGAGGGGTCTATTTCATTTACCGTAATAGTTACCATAATTTGACAGCAACATTAAAGGCTCTCAGCACGTCATTATTGTATGATGGGTAACGTTTCAGATTCACTATAGTGTGCTAACTAGCCTAGTTGCAATCCATATACACATATAAAAATCGCCCTTCCTAAGTGTCTTACATTCTGCGATGCTTTTCGAACCCTCGGACACAGTTTCTGAGCCTTCCGAACACGGCGTGCAGAAATGTTGTGCCTCTCTTTCTTGGTATTGGTGTTTTGGACACAGTTCGCACCTAGACGTTCCTTCGTTGAAGTAACTGCCGACTGTACACGGATCTAAAAAGAATACAAAACATAATTTATGTATTGGTTTTGTTATTATCCGATTATGCGGTCTGAAGGTAAGAACGAAAGCCATGGCCAAACAGATTGTTGGTTTATTATTCTACGTAACCATGTTTTGCTCCATTTTATCTCCGAGTGAGTAACTAAATGTTTCCCCAATTGAGTTTGCTTAACCGGTTTAAAGGGCACGAAGGGAATTAAACATCATTATCTTATTAAAGAACCTACTCTCGCAGTATCGCCCATCGTATCCAACGTGGCACTTGCACTCGTTAAGTTCGGGTCTGGTCCATACATTCGCCATGTCTGCATTCGTGACCAACACAATCGTCAGTGTCTGGTGGGGAAGTACAACGTTTAAGCTATTGTTGCGCGTAACTGTTTATCAGAGGCGTTGATTTTGATATCATAACTGGCCCGACTATATTAGCCTACATATACCAACCAGGTCATATGCACCGGTATACAGGTGGGTATTAATTAATATTGATTAAAGCATATGAATGCTACGCGCCTCTTACTTATTTCACATGTGTCTCCTTCGAAGCCACTTGCACAATGGCAGCGGAAACTATCAGGACCAGTATCTGTACATCTTCCTTCATTTTTGCAAGGGTTGTCAAGACAGTCATCCTGATCTAAACAAGTTAACATCTTAATATTTTTTTTAATTCAATTGTATTATGTGTCATTGAACTACGATGTGTGCATTTTACTTTTTTTTTCTTTCCGTCCTTATTAACATTTAGTGATTTTTTTCTATTCGTCTGGCTTTACGCAACACAAAACAAATCGTTTAAAAATGATTATTTGGACTCAAAATAAAGTTTCTTATTAAAAACTAACATTGTATGTGTGTATCCGACTTGCTATATAAACAAGAGATCCTGACTTCAAACCCCAGTTTTTCCTTTTTAATTTGCCAAGGGGATGTTGCAAGTTACCTATTTCGCAATGGTCTCCGCCAGTCCCATTCATACACTTGCATTCATACGAATATACTTTGTCCTCACAAGTACCGCCATTTTGGCACGGGTTCGAATGGCATTCGTTTATTGAGTCCACCTATGTAGAAATATAATAAAATGTAAAATTATTGTTAAAATCAAGAATGCGTCAAGCAGTTTAGTTGCAATATTTTGATCTTCTTTATTTTTGTCGTTTTTGATTGTTGTGATACCGTCGCGAAGGACTTGACTCAAGGAGTATTCATTTTGCAATAACTTGACTTGGCTCGCAGTGGAACTCGTGAATGACTTGCATTATACTTTCTACAGTTTAGGATAGAATAGGATAGGATAGAATGTTCATGTTTATCCCCGTGAATAGAAAAACCAAGCGGGTTAACACACGGGCAATCGTCAGATTACCTCGCGCCCATCGTCGGGTTACCGGAGCTATTGCAGTTGGTAAAACCCATTAATCCGCTGGGTTCAGGCAATGTCCGTTAAGTGCCTTGCCCAAGGACACAACCGAAGAGCGAGCGACCAATTTCGCACCTGCAGCCTTTCGATTGAAAGGCGACGCATTTAACCGCTAGACCAACCGGCCGGAATTTGCAACTCTCGGCTTACAAATCATTTGGTTTTTAACTAAGGAATAGAAAACACCCTAATAGGTCAACATTAAAGAATTATTTCACTCTATTTTACCTTCAGGTAGTTTTCTTTTTCTTTGGAGACGCTATAGTTGACTGTAAAATTATGAGTATCCCATCCTGCTTAATTTTAGTAATGGAAATAACATACCTGACAACTGCTCCCAGTAAAAGGTGGCTGACAGCGCCCAGATGAACACTTGCCATCAGTAATATTGCACGGGGCGTCATTGAAGCAGTGACATTCGTTCTCACAGTTTTCTCCCCAAGTTCCCAGTTCACACGCTGACAAATAATGTTTAATGTATATTGGTGCATTTGGCATTGTATTCACTTTGCCGTAGTATTAAGGTAGATTAACTACTTGTAGTTTTGTTTATCACCAAAGGTCTGTACCCGTCCGGGTCAGTTCTTAATGAACTAGGGTGGATGAAATAGTTAGGGGAAGAGTGGGTAAAATGGGCCCTTTAGTTGCAAATCGGATTTTTTACTGATATAAAGCCCGCTGGACTTAAGTTTTTCATGTGGTGTCACCTAATACCAAAGTCTTCACACATAACATGTTAACTTTCTAATAATTTTTGTTAAATATATTTTATCAACAAAGAAAAATATTTCGTTAGTGGCCCATTTTAGACAAGGGTGCAGTTTAAAATGGGCCCCGGCCCGTTTTCGATATTAACATTTCGCTAGATAACAATATCAATATTCGCTTCCCATATAAAACTATGTTATTACTTTTCTTTTTATGATGTAGTTTTTTTTTAATTTAACACTTTGGATTACAGCAATTACTTTTTATTTAATACCCAGTTACTAGTATACTAATGCAATAACACCTTGCTACTTTAGTGGAAGCATAACTATCAATTCATGTTATTAATAGCATTTAGAAAACCCGTTTAGTTTATTGTGAAACACATAATATGACTGTTAGTGCTAAGTCTAGCCCTTTAGTACTGTTAATGCTAAGTCTAGGACCGTTAGTTACCAAATGAACATAGGGGGCCCATATTAGACAGGTGCCAACATACGACTTAAAATCTCTATAAAAAATTCTTTAAAAAAGAAGTTTTATTACTACCAATAAAAGTAGGTCTAGGCTATATAGATTTATTTAACTACAGTAAAAGTTATTTTAGCATTTGATCTTTTCTATTATATATTAGCAGAAAACAAAAATTGCAAATTTAGATTCAGACCTTCTCAAACCGAAATAACTACAGAAAACATTAAGTTTGGTGATTTCACGCTCAAACTTCGGTTTGGAGATTCCATAAGTTGCTATACTGACACTGGTTCTTGCAGCAAATTTTATTCTTCAAAATATATTAAAAATTGGATGGGGCCCATTTTACCCACGTGGCCCATTTTACCCAATTTTTCCCTACCGTAAAACATCTATTTGGGCACCTCGGCACTCTGTTTTCAACCCTTCCTTTAGAGTAGCGTTCTATTACAGGTTGCGCTCAAATAGAGGTTGCGTTCAAATACTGATGGTTTAATACGGTATATTAATCGTCGACTACATAACCGCTTCAGTTGCAGTTGTAGAATACTACCAAATTGTTACACTTATACTATTATGTATTAGTAGAGAATATATTACATTATCCTATAATGTTATTAACGCCGTCTAACCAACAAAGCAACTTGGTTAACAACCTTCCCCATTAGGCCTACGTGATGATGTTACGTATGATTATGAAGCAAAATGCAGACTGCAAAGCGTGTAGAATGAGTGAGAAGATACCCCAGTGTATTACATTTCACAGCATATTGCTGTAAAAACTGTTGTACCACCGGTAAAAAAGCGATATTGTCGGATTCTTTCCGCACGATTTCGTCCCCAGAACCATTTTAACGTTTTTTCTGCTGGTTTAAAATACTCACTTGGCCTATACAACGCCTTTAAATACTTGATCAGAGACAACTATAGTAAAAATACTTCTGTAAAGATTGAACCTTAAAACAAAAAAATACGATTGTTAGACCAAGATATGAATTTTGTTAAATTTAAACTCTACCTAATTTTTATTTTACAATTAGCAAAATATTAAAGCAATTAAATAAGCGTTTAACTTTAAATCTTTTCGATTAAAAACAAAATTGTATTCTGTACTTTTAAGAGCGAACAATATAAAACCACTGGTCATCACTCTTTGTGACGTCATTTTCCCGGGAAAATTAATTCTTGGCGCGAGCACTTTTTTAGTGTCTGACCTCTTTCAATTTGGCTTTTTTCTTAACCTCGTCTAAATGTGTTTTTGTTTCCAGAAAACGCATTTGCCATATTAGATAACGATTCTATTACTTTGTTATAATTTGTTAACTTATTCGGAAACGAAATCATGGAGGAATCTAAGCAAGACTCTACCGCGATTACTAAACCTGTTAGTACAGATGAAACAGACACAACTAGTAAGTTTAATTACACATGTATCAGCCGCTAGACCTGGTACAAATGTTTACATAGTTTTGCTAATCGTATGGGTTATGGTTTAGTGTAAAGTTTAATTTTTGTCTTAACATCTTATAGCAGACCCCAGCATTAATTACATGCTGCGTGTGTTGTTTTGTATTAATGTTATAACTTTCATGTAAAGTTATAACACACTACACAAAGAGTGCACACTACACAACATCAGTTTCTTTAGCGCACCACACTCCTGCTCTATGCTTCTGCTCGAAAGGATATATTGTGTATAAATTTAGGGCTCATGAAAACGTGATGATTGTTTCGCATACATACTGTCCATACTTTATATTAGGCAGACTCATGCATTCTGCGTAACTCGATTTCCATCATGACAGTAGGCTATTCTATTTACAAATCAAATTTGATTAAAATAACCAAAAATGGGTTTTCAGCGACTACAAAGGTTGATCTGAAGGAAGTTGCGGAGATGAAACCAACTGATAAAGTTCATGAAGAAACCCCCGATAATCCGGGGCAAGCAGAAGAGGATGATTCAGATGAAGACGAAGGGGGTAAGCGCAGTTTTAGCGATCTATATTTGCAAGCAAAATTTTACAGAAATCCTCACCAGATGCATAGCTTACAAAGTCATGTGAGCAATGCAACATTAAACCACATAAAGCAATGCAAAATAATATTTTCTAAGCCTTATTTTTTGGCGAAGTCGCCTTAGGTTAGAAGCTTCTGTACAAAAATCTATTGATGTAAGCATGATATGATCAACAGAAAAGTTGTTCAGTAATAAATTTTCTTTTGTTTTAAATTAGTTAAATTTTGATGACGTCCTGCATTGTGCAATGACGTCATGTGTTTCTATTTAGATCAACAAAAACTATCTTTTTTTCTCACTTACAAACAAAACAGTATGTAACAAAGTTATTTATGATTATATTTGGATCATTTTTGTACTACTCTTTTTGTGATGACCTCACAACTTGACTGATGACGTCGAAATACGCAAATTAATTTTTTTTTTTTTTTACTTTTGCCTAATGAAACACAAACACATAGCCACAGGAAAACAAAACTGATGCAAAACATCTTCAAAAAAGTTCTTTATCACTAGAACTACTGAAAAACAAAGCACAACTGCTTCCAGATTCACTATCAGCCAACAAAAGGGCAGCTTCTTCATCAGAATATCTGTTTTTACCCTCCATAAGCTCAAAAAATAGCCTAATCCAAAATGTACAAGCGAAAAACGAATGGATTGTTTTCAAACTAAACAAGCGAACCATGACGACAATAGTTGAAAACTAATCGGGGACTAAAACAGTAATTAAAACTAATTAAAACAACCAAAACCACACATATATGTATACGTTTTTTAAAACTCAAATAACTAAAAAATTTCAACTGCAAACCTATATATCATCTGATATTGATAAACGCAGAAATTATTCAGCTCTCCAGCGCCATCTCACTGATCAAAATCGGCCGTATACTTTTCCACTTATGTAATTTTCGGCGCTGTCGACTTGAGTCAAAGGGTTAAACCAGTGGTTCCCAACCTGGGGGTCGCGACCCCCAAAGGGGTCGCAAAGCATGTTAAAGGGGGTCGCGAAGCTGTTACTAATGTAAGAACAAAGGTAAATGTCAATAGGACTGGGTGCACCGGTACGCTCGTAGTATGTGCTATCATAGAGTACTAACATATATTAGTACTCTATGGTGCTATCCCGTGCATAATTTTTCATTGAGACATTTCATTCGGATTGCTTAGTAGCACAATATTATTGCATCAGTATGCGTCCACTGTGATGTCATATCGTCCACTGTGATGTCATAAACTATGACCACTTGACTGTAAACGTACAATAGCTGCAAATTGGAACTTTATTAAGGAAGTAGCCTAGTATATTATACAACAGAAATCAGTCAAGACTTGGAATTGGTAAAGATAGTTAAGGGGAGCATCATATGCGTTTAGCTGCAGATCTACAAGGTCAACGATCGCGCTGATTTGTTAATAAATGCAAGTAAAGCATTTTTGTGCTAACCTTCTAATTTTGCATTTAGGATAGAATATAAGTGTGGGTCACGGAATCTTCGAAAATTTTTAAGGGGGTCACCAAGGGAAAAAGGTTGGGAACCACTGGTCTAGACAATGCGGGTGTGGTGTGTGTGGCCTTTAGACAAAGTATAGAAAAACAAATAGAAAAATGGTTAAGGGTTAAGGAACAAGATGGTAGGCAAATAAGACACTTTTTTATTTTTTTAACCGCAACACAACCCCATGCATATGACAAATACAGGGCAACACACCCCCATGCATATGACAAATACAGGGCAACACACCCCCATGTATACGACAAATACAGGGCAACACACCACCCATGCATATGACAAATACAGGGCAACACAACCCCATGCATATGACAAATACAGGGCAACACACCCCCATGCAAACGACAAATACAGGGCAACACTACCCCAGGCATACCACAAATACAGGGCAACACTACCGCAGACATATGACAAATACAGGGCAACACACCACCATGCATACGACAAATACAGGGCAACACACCCCCATGCATACGACAAATACAGGGCAACACACCACCTTGCATATGACAAATATAGGGCAACACACCCTCATGTATATGACAAATATAGGGCAACACACCACCAGGCCAAAGTAATTGATTATTACGCACATGCGGGTATGATTACAGTTGATTACAGGGCACAAAGTAACTGTTTAGAAAGCCAGTGATGGAATTCAAGAGGTTAGTATTGGTTCGGTCGAACCCGTTCTTGAAACGTCGGGATAATCACCGATCCGATTCTTGCTTTTTACAGACATTAAACTTTTTTCCTCAACTTCCTGTTTGCAGAATTTTATGGCCCAACGCTTATTACGAAATAAAACCTAAAATTAAAAGATGGTTAAAAACTGCATGTTCTGTAATTTGCTGTATTGTAATGTAATACTTACCCGGAAAGGGAACCTATTGTAAGTAAGTACGATACAAAAGAGAACCAGTTCTTAAAATTTGGAATCCAATCACTAACGAAAGCACTCCAGTTTACCTCGCCTTTGCGTCACGTGATGTAATGCTGTGTTAGAATTTGCCTCGCTTAAATTTACAAAATATAACACATGTTACTATGTTAGAAACACAGTCCGCTTATAGCACTTATAAAATTGTAACACAACTTGATGTAAGCGTTATATTTTGGACGGATCGGGTAAGAATACCTTGTACCGCGGGATAGGTTTCACGACGTAAAATAAAGCGATTGTTTAAGAACAATAGTCCTATAAAGTAACAATAAACACATTTTTCACGTAAGTAACGCTTTGGTCTAGTTTTTCATTTAATCCTGCAGTGTTAATCCATGACAACCAAGAGAGGGTTAGGTCTACTAGTGAATTGTGGTTTATTCTAAAAGTTAGGTTTACTTGTTAATTTTTTAAGCGTAATACATTTTGTTTAAAAACAACGCTATTACTTAAAGTTTTCACGCATATATAAAGTACTGAACTCGTCTTGGCACAAGTACGTTTAAACGTTTGATAAAAACGAGCCGTTTATGTTGTACGACTTTTTTTTGTTTTTGTTATGTATATTTTGTGACTTTTCAACATTATGTGCGTAAGAACATAGGGTAATGTTACCCCTACAAATTGAATTCGAGAATTGGATGTTTAAATTATTATACAGAGCTCGTTAACGTGGCTTAAACTAATTTTTATAACGCTTTTAAAGCAAACAAGAACAGTTTGTTTTTAATTCTGAAATGCATTAGAGCAAAATCAAGTTTTGCTTCGTAACGTAAATATTTCGTATATGCAGAATTTGTGAATACCTATTTTTATATATAATTGTTACTGTTACGTTACAATGCAAGCGGCACCAGCATACCAGCCACCAGGTAAAACTTTTCTCTTGAATAAAGCTGTATTAAAAATACCTAATTTTATATGACCGCTAACTGTACGTTGGAGTAACTTTACCTTGTTAATTGCGGGGTAAAACTAAAAGGAAAGAAAAGAGGGGGGAATAAGTGAAACTGCACAGTAACATAAAGATTAGGCCATTATAGGTATTTTTAAACATGGGGTTGGATTTAAGGTTAGTTCTGGGATTAATAAAAGTGTTTAGGGCAGGGTTAATTAAAATAGCTATAGTTTTAGTGTGCAATTTCCCTTCTTCCCGTCTTTCCTTCTTTTAGTGTTGCCCTAATTGCCACATCTCCCAAAACTGGTTGTTACATTGAAATCACTCCATCATACGTATACACTGGGGAGTAATATTATAAATGAGGTCATTAGACGTAACAATGCCTATTGTTATCGTTGTGCGCAATATTTATACCTCGTGTAAGATTTAGGCCTTTGAAAGATTTGGGAGTTTTGAAGTGGCTGGTTGTACCATTTTCCATAGTTAAATTAATTTGGGCCATGTGTTTTAATATTAATTTGTCATGTGTATAGAAGTGAAGTTCATAAGTTAGCCTACTGTGTAAAATATTTAAAAACCGCAAAATTTGGTAATATCCTTACGTAAAAGTGGAATACAAGTTTTGGAGTTGGAGTAACGTCTTGATATTGCTGGAGTTGCGCGTTTTGTGACGAGTCCTGAATTGTGCTACGTCTGGTTAAGTAGGCGCCGCCAGAAGACGTAACACTGGTTAACGCGACCGATACATATACCGACTACTATACAAAAACGGTCCAAGTGACGAGCGCATTATGGGCTCGAAACTTGGCTCAGTGAAAAAAAAAGTTGCATAGACCGATTCAAATAATGAGTCGAATCTACAACATTTAATTTAAAAAAAAGGCACAAGAGACAGCTTGATATTTTGTGCTCGGTATATTCTGTGGCATTTCTGCCGATTATTGTATATATATGTAAATGGGGGTAGGCCCACAGGAATTCTAGCAGGCAAAAACAATAGCTTGTTTAGTTCCTGTTTTACCGTCGCCAAGATACGCTGAATTCTCATCTAGTTGGCGTTTGTTTCGACGAAATCGATATGCTTTTCATTGAATAGATGAACAAAGAATATAATTTGTTAAGAAATGTATACTGTTATGTTTTTTCTCGTGCGCAAACTACGACAAGCATCTTACAAAAAAACTGTAAATTACAAAACGTTTAATTTTAGAACAACCAAACTGTCTTTTAACGTATAATGGTATTTGTCGGTACAGTTAAGGTAGCAATCACGATTTTTATAACTAATATTAACATACATAAAATAAATAATATCAACTTTAAAATCGCATAACCAACATAAATACTGCGTATTAAACAAGATGTTGTTTATATTGCGCAACTGCCGTTACCAAAGGTAGCAGATGAGGAATTATATACTTTGTTATGTCAAATAATATATTACTTGATATTTGTAAAATGGGAGCGTGGTTCTTTCAATGTAACAGTAAAATGGTCCTGGGTTGGATGATGGACCCAGTGGTCCTGGGTTCAATGCTTAACCACGGGCTAGTCGAGGCCCTCGATTTAATTCTATAGGCTAGATAATACATTGTTTTTGAGATCGAGGCATTAAACCCCATAAAAGTTGTCATACATAAAAGTTGTACATAAAAAGTTATACACAAAAGTTACCACTATTTTACCAGCATACGGAGCACCTAAAAAGTTGTATTTATGTACATAAAAGTTGTACATAAATATATAAAAGTTGTACATAAATACATAAAAGTTACCACTATTTTACCAGCATACGGGGCGCCTCCCCCACAACCGTACGGATACGCTCCACCGCCAGCTCCGGCCCCAGCTCCAGCCCCAGCCGCAGCTCCAGTTGTCGTTGTACAACAACAACAGCAGCAACAACAGCAACAAGGCGGTGGTGGAGGGGGACTTGGCTGTCGCAGATGTGGGTAAGTCGTCTCGAACCCAGCAGCTTGATGAGTTCTATTGAATTGACGGAACGTGTGAATCATACATATAGCACACTGCAATAGCTCTGGTAACCCGATGGTGGGCGCGAGGTGGTATGACGATTGCCCGTGTGTTAACCCCCTTGGTTTTCCCACTCTTAAATATCCTATCCTATCCCATCATATCCTATTATCTACGTCACTGCCAGTAGTTTTTCTAAAATAAATAACCCTGTCACTACCCTAGTAAGTACAGATATACAGTATGTAAAAGTTTGTTTTGTTTAAATTAGTCTCTGCAGGCTACGAATAAATCTTTCATTATCAATGATATTTATAAATGTAAGGGAATAACTTAATAGGTATTCTGACAATAACCCGTGTAATTACGCCTCTATCGCTTTGACATTCACAGAAATAAATATAAATGTCCTATTTCTTTTTTTAAGCCAAGTTTCGAACCCATGATCGGCAACACGACCGTACTCGATTCCAATTTTTTTTATTTAAATACCAATTAAGGTTCCATGACAACTGAACCCCTTACAACTGAACCCCTTACAACTGAACCCTTACAACTGAACCCTTTACAACTGAACCCCTACAATTAACCCCCTTACAACTGAACTCCTTTTAACTGAACTCCTTTAAACTGAACCCCTTTACAACTGAACCCATTTCAATTAAACCTCTTTACAACTGAACCCCCTTTTCAGTTAAAAGCGTTCGGTTAAAAGGGGTTCAGTTGTAAAGGGGTTCAGTTGTAGGGGCTCAGTTGTAAGGGGTTCAGTTGTAAGGGGTTCAGTTGACTGGTCACCACCAAGAATATGTGTCGATAGCGTCACTTGTCGATCATTCAGTATTTCAAACTCTTTTAATTTCAGTGCAATCGGGTTAAAGGATGAATTTACATGCTGTGGTGTCTGTCTGGCTATATGGTTCTTCCCCCTTGGATTGATTTGTTGTTTCATGATGCGAGAGAAGAAATGTGCTGGTTGTGGAGCTGCATATTAAAGAAGGAGGACAACCAAGCACCGCTTCGTTTATAACCATTATATCGTGTACATACTATATTGAATTGATTCTTTTGTGTAAAGGTTTATTTCACCGAACCAGTTACTTCTCATTTGAGTAGTTGTGGTCTAAAACTAGCGTTTATATTACACGCATATTACAAAGTAAATTATGTTAAAACAGTACATACTTTTTTTTCGACAAATACATGACAACACACCCCCAGACATATGACAAATAAATGACAACACACCCCCAGACATATGACAAATACATGACAACACACCCCCAGACATATGACAAATAAAGGGCAACACACCACCAGGTATATGACAAATATAGGGCAACACACCACCAGGCCAAAGTAAATGATTATTACGCACATGCGGTATGATTACAGTTTGATTACACGCACAAAGTAACTGTTTAGAAAGCCAGTGATGGAATTCAAGAGGTTCGCATGGATTCGGTTGAACCCGTTTTTGAAACGTCGGGATAATCACCGATCCGGTTTTTGCTTTTTTACAGACATAAAACTTTTTTCTCAACTGCCTGTTTCTCAAAAAATTAAAACTTGAGTCTCAATTGCAGAATTTTATGGCCATTGCTTTAGAGTTTAGATGGTTGAAAACCACATGTTATGTAATTTGCTGTTTTATTATTGTTACTTCCGCGGGTGAAGTAACGGGGTTGCTTTGGTGTGAAAATAACTCGTATTGAATAAATGAACAGACAGTTTGTGTCCTCGAATTATTATTTGCGATCAGGGTTCAAACGGTTGCAGATGCGGAATGGTGCAGGGACGATATGGGGTGATACGGACGGAGATACGGAGGGATAAGGAGATGATACGCAGGGGTACGGGGATGATACGGTTTTCTGTAAATTGAAAATAAAGAGACCAAAATCAATAATTGACGGGTATATGTATGAAAATAGTAAACATTACACTCACCAAACTTTGGCTTTAAAAACGGAAAAAAATACTGTATCGGATAAATTACTGTGGTGCAGTCTGTACGGTGACTAAATTAAAAAGAAAGCATTTTCTAACACGCGGTCGGGTATAGATATCGTAACATAAGGGTAAGCACTTAATGTACATCAAACTGGAGGCTACAGCTGATCTACATTTGTGACGTCACTGAGTCGCTTGTCGGAACTCCTGGATGTGTTGTGCGTAATTTTTTTAAATCTTTTTTTCTTTTTTTAGGCCGATTCTCTTCTTTTCAAACTGTATATCGGCAAAGATAATTTTAAAACCGCATGCTCCTTGATCAATATCCAGAAAATTCACAAATTAAAGGGTGCCTCTAAATACTACGGGATCGCTTGGAGCGCTTGATTCACTTAGATTGCTATGGAAAGTAATTCTCACCCTGTCCCTAACACTAATCTCAACCCCAGAACTAACTTTAACCCCAACCCTAACATTAATATTATAGCTTTTGTAATTACGAAGTATAGTAAGCGATCCTTGCAATCCAAGCGATCCTGTAGTATTTAGAGGTAGGCTACCGCAAATTTAATACCGGTATTATATCAATACCAATGCACAATAACCCCATGGTTGACTGATTGGGTTAGGATTGGTGTTCAGGTAGAGATTAGCGTTAGGGTTGGGGTTCAGGCTAAGAGTTAGTTTTCACGCAAATAGTGTGTGCAGTTTCATAGAATAAATAGTGTGTGCAGTGCATAGACTAAGCACACCACTGAATACCCAGCATTTGGTTTAGCACCCATCACACTTCGAAATGTTTTAAAATCTTCATACAGAAGCGCGCTAGATATATACCGGTAGATATAATCCACAATACACCATGTGTTTCCACAAGTTACTTGTCGTTTCGCATGAACAACTCTCTCCTAGGAAAAAAATTACCCATAATACATCAGGAGTTCCCATAAGCTACTGTATGACGTCACAAATATCGATCAGCTGTAGCCTCAGTTTGATGTATATTAAGTGCTTACCGTAACATAAACTCCCATTGTGACGTAATTTGGTTGTGGTGCAATTTATGATTAATAATATACATCAAATAAACATTAATGGGTCGAGCTTGTATTATGCTGTATATTATATTGTAATGTAAACTTACCCGGAAGAGGAACCTATTGTAAGTAAGTACGATACAAAAGAGAACCAGTTCTTAAAATTTGGAATCCAATCACTGACGAAAGCTCTCCAGTTTACTTCGCCTTTGCGTCACGTGATGTAATTCAGTGTTAGAATTTGTCTCGCTTAAAATCTCAAAATATAACACATGTTACTATGTTAGAAACACAGTCCGCTTATACCACTTATAAAATCGTAACACAACTTGATGTAAGCGTTATATTTTGGACGGATCGGTTGCGAATACCTTGTACCGCGGGATAGGTTTCACAACGTAAAATAAAGCGATTGTTTAAGAACAATAGTCCTATGAAGTAACAATGAACACATTTTTCACGTAAGTAACGCTTTGGTATAGTTTTACATTTAAGGCTGCAGTGTTTAAGCCTTGACAACCAAGAGAGGGTTAGGTCTACTAGTGAATTGCGATTTATTCCAAAAGTTAGGTTTATTTGTTAATTTTTTGAGCGCATTACATTTTGTTTAAAATTAATGCTATTAATTAAAGTTTTCACGCATATATAAAGTACTGAACTCGTCTTGGCACAAGTACGTCTTAAAAGTTTGATAAAAAACGTAGAAACTTTATTCAAGCCATAAGTTGTACGATTTTTTTGGTTTTTGTTTTTATTATCTATATTTTGTGACTTTTTAGTGTTATGTACGTAAGAACATAGGGTAATGTTACCCCCTACAAATTGAATTCGAGAATTTGATGTTTAAATTATTATACAGAGCTCGTTAACGTCGCTTATACTAATTTTTATAACGCTGTTAAAGCGAACCACAAGCACAGCTGTTTTTAATTCTTAAATGCATTACGCGCAGGGATGTCCAACCTTTTATTGTAATGGGCCGCATTGTCACTTAAAATAATTTAATGGGCCGCAGAACCTATTAAATTTCAATAAAAATGGCAGGGTTCGAATTAATGGTTTTGAAATGATTTCCGAAATGCGCGGATAAGGAGCGCGCGAAAAAAAATTTGGTTATGATAAATTGACTTAAACGACCAGAAAGATATTTATTTCATAAAGCAGACATTACCCGTTATTTAGTAGTACAGTAATAATAAATTGCAATAAACGTAAATTCAAAAGAGGTGTGTCGCATCTCGCCAATCATAAATAAAGGAATCGAGGTTTATTAACGCATTATGGCGATTATTGCCTTGTAAAACAATGCTTATTATGCGCCAATAATGCAAAGTAAAGCCAAGGTAAATAAATAATGTTATGTTGGAAGCAAACGATGTTATATTACGTCTTAAGGATTTATTATTAAAAGTGCGCGAAATCAGGTACCGGTAATTTATATTTTCGCGATTTTGTTAAATTTTGTAATTCGCGAACTTTAGAAAACGGTTCGAGAATAGCGATTCGCGATCCCTTAATTCCAACCCTGAATGGGTACATAAAGAAACAATTAAAAACCATTAATTTCATCTTTGAAAAAGGAACAAATAACACACATATAAAAAGAAACAAAAACTTATTTCTGCAATACAAAGTCAATGAGATAAGTGTTTGTCGTCCGTCGGTTTTTTTCTGCAGTTTTGATGATTACTGCGTTCCTAAAAGCTGACTGATACATTTGAACTAGGCCAAGATTTAAAGTTCAAAATACTACCTTGGAGTGAAAATGACTATAGCGGGCCGCACAAAAATCTCAGGTGGGCCGCAATGCGGCCCGCGGGCGCGCAGGTTGGACATCCCTGCATTAGCGCAAAATCAAGTTTTGCTTCGTAATGTAAATATTTCGTATATGCAGAATTTGTGAATACCTATTTTCATATATAATTGTTACTGTTACGTTACAATGCAAACGGCACCAGCATACCAGCCACCAGGTAACATTTTTTCTCTCAAATAAAGCTGTATTAAAAATACTTAATTTTATGTGACCGCTAACTGTACGTTGGAGTAACTTTACCTTGTTAATTGTGGGGTAAAACTAAAAGGAAAGAAAAGAGGGGAGAATAAGTGAAACTGCACAGTAACATAAAGATTAGGCAATTATAGGTATTTTTAAACATGGGGTTGGATTTAAGGTTAGTAATGGGATTAATAAAAGTGTTTAGGGAGGGTTAATTAAAATAGCTATAGTTTTAGTGTGCAATTTCCCTTCTTCCCTCTTTTCCTTCTTTTAGTGTTGCCCTAATTGCGACTTCTCCCAAAACTTAAGTACACGTTAACTAGCCGTTAGTCATTTAGTGTTGTTCATGGGCAAAACAGTTAAAGTAAATAGACAGTACGGGCGTGATTCCAAATGGTTAACGCGACCGATACATATACCGACTACTATACAAAAACGGTCCAAGTGACGAGCGCATTATGGGCTCGAAACTTAGCTCAGTAAAAAAAAAGTTGCATAGACCGATTCAAACAATGAGTCGAATTTACAACATTTAATTTGAATAAAGGCACAAGAGACAGCTTGATATTTTGTGCTCGTTATATTCTGTGGCATTTCTGCCGATTATTGTATATATATGTAAATGGGGGGTAGGCCCACAGGAATTCTAGCAGGCAAAAACAATAGCTTGTTTAGTTCCTGTTTTACCGTCGCCAAGATACGCTCAATTCTCATCTAGTTGGCGTTTGTTTCGACGAAATCGATATGCTTTTCATTGAATAGATGAACAAAGAATATAATTTGTTAAGAAATGTATACTGTTACGTTTTTTCTCGTGCGCAAACTACGACAAGCATCTTACAAAAAAACTGTAAATTACAAAACGTTTAATTTTAGAACAACCAAACTGTCTTTTAACGTATAATGGTATTTGTCGGTACAGTTAAGGTAGCAATCACGATTTTCATAACTAATATTAACATACATAAAATAAATAAGATCAACTTTAAAATCGCATAACCAAATAAATACTGCGTATTAAACAAGATGTTGTTTATATTGCGCAACTGCCGTTAACAAAAGTAGCAGATGAGGAATTAGATGTAACTTTATTATATCAAATGATATATTACTAGATATTTATAAAATGGCAGCGTGGTTCTTTCAATGTAAGTAAAATGGTCCTGGGTTGGATGATGGACCCAGTGGTCCTGGGTTCAATGCTTGACCACGGGCTAGTGGTCCTCGGTTTAATTCTAGGCTATCGTTTTTGAGATCGAGGCATTAAACCCCATAAAAACTTGCCATACATAAAAGTTACCACTATTTTACCAGCATACGGAGCGCCACCCCCACAACCATACGGACACCCCCCACAACCGTACGGACACCCCCCACAACCGTACGGATACGCTCCACCGCCACCGCCAGCTCCGGCCCCAGCTCCAGCTCCAGCCCCAGCCGCAGCTCCAGTTGTCGTTGTACAACAACAACAACAACAGCAACAACAGCAACAAGGCGGTGGTGGAGGGGGACTTGGCTGTCGCAGATGTGGGTAAGTTGTCTCGAAGCCAGCAGCTTAATGGGTTCTATAAAATTGACGGAACGTGTGAATCATACATATAACACACTGCAATAGCTCCGGTAATCCGACGGTGGGCGCGAGGTGATCTGACGATAGCCCGTGTGTTAACCCCCTTGGTTTTCCCACTCTTGAATATCCTATCCTATCCCATTATATCCTATTATCTACGTCACTGCCAGTAGTTTTACTAAAATAAATAACCCTGTCACTACCCTAGTAAGTACATATATACAGTATGTAAAAGTTTGTTTTGTTTAAATTAATCTCAGGCTACGAATAAATCTTTCATTATCCATAATATTTATCAATGTAAGGGAATAACTTAACAGGTAATCTGACAATAACCCGTGTAATTACGCCTCTATCGCTTTGACATTCACAGAAATAAATATAAATGTCCTATTTCTTTTTTTTTCTAAGCCAAGTTTCGAACCCATGATGGGTTCGTCACCACGACATTTTTTTTGTATAAGAGACGGTATATGTATCGGTCGCGTTGACCATTTGGCCACACAACCGTACCGAGTCCAATTTGTTTTTACCGAGCCTAGTTTCGAACCCATGATGGGCTCACTAGGGCCATTTTTTGTGTAAGAGTCGGTATATGTATCGGTCGCGTTAACCATTCGGCAACACGACCGTACTCGATTCCATTTTTTATTTAAATACCAAGAATATATGTCGATAGCGTCACCTGTCGGTCATTCAGTATTTCAAACTCTTTTGATTTCAGTGCAATCGGGTTAAAGGATGAATTTACATGCTGTGGTGTCTGTCTGGCTATATGGTTCTTCCCTCTTGGATTGATTTGTTGTTTCATGATGCGAGAGAAGAAATGTGCTGGTTGTGGAGCTGCATATTAAAGAATTAGAACAACCAAGCACCGCTTCGTTTATAACCATTATATCGTGTACATACTATATTGAATTGATTCTTATGTGTAAAGGTTTATTTCACCGAACCAGTTACTTCTCATATGAGTAGTTGTGGTATAAAACTAGCGTTTATATTTCACGCATATTACAAAGTAAATTATGTTAAAACAGTACATACTTGTTATTTTAACCAAAGAACAAACATAGGATGTTGCTTTTACACGCGGCAGGTCTTTTTAGTGTGAGTGGTTTTTATTCTGATCTTTCTACAAAACAATATTTTTTTAATTCAAAAATAAAATGATGCGGATATAATATATAATGTGTTTGATGTGCAAGCCTAATTTAAATATGCTTCTAACGTACACTTTAAGTGTAAACAAGATAAGTATTCATATTTGCCCCTAACATATTAAACGCAACGTGTCTATCACAATAGCAATCGTCAGATTACCTGTCACCCACCGTCGGGTTGCTGGAGTTGGTGCAACGTGCTGTGGAATAGTGGGAAAATATTCAGTTTTGGCACAATCCATTAATCCACTGTGCATAGGCAATGTCCGTTAAATGCCTTGCACAAGGACACAATTTACCGTCTGCTCGTTGGTCTTCTCAATGTCGCCAACAAAGAAGCGGAAAATACATGATTAAAATTCAACAAAATTAACCAAAACGAACTTGTTAAGGAAATTTGATTTAGTTTAATAAAAAAAAACTGTCCCCAACTCATACACGTACCAGTAGTGTTAGAATAATATATATTTTTAAACTGAAATTGTATACCGTTTGTATTCGTACATGGAATCTTATTAATGGACAATTTCTAAAACAAGGTAATATTAAGACTTATATGTGGTAGCTTTACCTTATACGTATTTAACCCCACTTTATAATTATAAAGTAAATGTACGCCTCACAGGAATACAATTTTAATCATAGCTAACTTAAAGAGATACAGGTTTGTAATCAATTGCGTAATACGCTAGATGTCGCATGAGAGCACCTACAAACACTATGGACTTTTAAGTGGTGTGGTCCTTTTGAGTGGTGTGGTCTAATGGGTTTACTTTAGACCAACGATTTATATACAAAAACGACATCAGAAACTACAGTCCATCATGGGTTCGAAACTGAACGCGGGAAAAAATGCGAACTAATACCATATATAAACAAATTAGGCTACATCATGTTTAATAAAAATCTGTATATTTTCAGTCGTATTGCCGACTGGTAAATATTTCTAATAAAAAGGGACTTTGTTTACTTTAATTAAAAGACTTCCTTACATTTGCATAAAATTGCATTTAACTAATTAAAATGTATATGGCCTTGAGAACACACTGGTTGTACTGAAGTTAATCAGTGTGTATTAAAATTAACCGTTGTTTTAAAATAACAATTCTATTGTGATAATGCTCATTGTCTCTCTATTTCGACACAATTATATATTTAAAAACAAACAAGCGTCACAAAGCCGATTATTATTGTATAAATCTTTTAATAGCTCTAATGTAATCAACCAATTTTTAAACAATCTTATCCACCTATTTCTGCTCTATTTCAAATGTTCCAATTATTTGACAGTCAAGCTGGCTGTAGCTGTGTATGAAATTTTGAAACTGAAGGCAGCCGTTCTTCCATATTGGCATGACGTTCTAACACAAACATAAAGCGGCCACTCAATTCTAGTGTAAAAGTATTAATCTGTGGTGTTTTCTTTAATTATATTATTAACCAACCCAAAGTACGGATCTTAGTATCCAACGTAAAAGCAGCATACTACGGATTGGGTCTTTTTGTTTATTCCATTATTAAACTAACGGAAAAAATAGTTAAAGGGGAGCATTTGTGCTGGAATATCGAGTCAGCCAAAAACTGTGGAAGTTTGTCTTTTACCACATTGGTATTGACCTGGTAAGTGTGGAAAGGATAGGATATTCATGTTTATCCCCGTGAATAGGAAATCGTCCGATCACCTCGCGTCCACTGTCAGGTTACCGGAGCTATTGCAGTGTGTTGTATATGATACATTCATACCTTCAATATAGTAGAATCCATTAATTCGCTGGATTCAGGCAATGTCCGTAAAGTTCCTTTCCTAAGGACACAACCGACTAGCTGGCGACCAATTTCGCACCTGCAACCTTTCGATTGAAAGGCGACGCACTTAACCGCAAGACTAACCGGCCGGTCGGAAACACGGACACGAGGGTGCGGGATAATAAGATATCAAACCCCTATCCACACAATTTTTATTCCATAAATAGAGACAAAAACCAATGGATAAAAAACAATGAATAAAAGAATGAAATGGACGGGTTAATTTGGTTGCACAATTTGTAAGCAATGCAAAGGTTAGATATAAAAGTTGTAATTGTGTGTGTTGAAACAACAACCTTTTAGCTGGACATTTTAGTGTATGAAGCTGTAGTTATAAAAAAAAACAAAAAAAAACAATATGTGTATTTTTTAAAATGGGACCCATAATTACAAGATACAATAACACATTTAGATACAAGGAGATGACACATTCATTGTCCAATGTTGGAGTCCTTCATTTATTTTGTTTCAACTTTTATGGTTTCGTAAAGAACTGCGTAAAATAAGAAGAATTAGAATTAGTGGTTGAGGTATTAGTCCCGTTCCCGATTCAAATCATTTTCTGGATAATAAACTGTGGTCTCCAGACAGGATTTAATAATATTCTTATATATACATTCTATCCCAATTTGTGAAACAATTTAAGACGGTGAAATAGCTTGATGGGTTGGTTCATTGACTTTTAGCCAAAGGGTTTCATAATCGAAACTTTTTGTTAGCTAATTGGCTGTGTCCTTTGATAAAGCATTTAATGGACATTGCCTGGACCGAGTTAAAAGATCAGACAATAACAAGGTAAAAATGTTTAATGTGGATGTCTTGACCCACCAGAATAGAAAAGACAAATCCATCCATCTACCAGCTCCCTTTTTTATATAAAAAATAGAAAAAATATAATTCTACAAAAAATCAAACCCTTGGGTTCTTCATAAATGTGTGTATCTTGGACTTGGACTGTTTTCAGTGATCTGTAATATTTCAAGAGATAATTTGGTATATGAAGTTGTGTATATTGGGGGACAAACCACAATGATCTAAATAACTAACGTCCACTTTCATTAAACGAGATCCAAGCCCTAAGGGCCGCTTCAAGCAATCACAGAATCCAGAACATTCTTTATTCTAATATTTAGTAACAAACGAGAGTACCGGATTGTTTTACAAAGTTAGAAGATAATATGCTGGTTTTATTACACCCAACTTAAAGTCAAAATTCTTAAAATATATATAAGACATTCATCTTAGTTGGGATGTCATTGCCAGAACTATAATAAAGCGTTATTTTAGGAAGTTAGCATGACTAGTAAATATAATGTTTACCTTCTTTTCCAGTACTTGTAACCCGCTGCTGTTAAAATAAGAACCAGACACACAGAAACAACCACAACTGGGAAAATAAATTCTGTTAATTTTGAAGAGCTGCAAAGGAAATCTGGTTATTACTTGCTATTGTAAGTGCATTGGATTCAGTAGCTTGTTGAGTTGGGGTTGTAAGAATCTCTTGACTAGTTTGTGTCAAATAATCTCCATCAGATAAAGTTATGGATATGATTCGAAATCTGGAAAACAAATTTCAAAAGTTTAGTCATTCACTGTTTTATTTTTAAACAAAAATTAACCATTTTTGACTGTGCAGTGCTGAAACTAACAAGAAGTTCTTACTTGTATGTTACTCCATTGAATATTGCTCTATTGGTACAATTTATGACATGGGATGATCCAAGTGAACATTGTGTTGCAACACTGGATGACAATTTCACTTGCTTTCTTCCCTCATCAAATCTAAACTCAAATTGTTAATGCTCCCAAATTCAACTTGTAATAGAACATACCTTGGCAAAGCTGCCACACAATAAAGTGAAGGATGTTTGTTGCTTGTTATGTTTGTTATTTGATGCCATGTGTAAGCAGTGTTATCTGGAATGTCTCCTTCTTCATTTCCAATCATAATATAGCAGCTGGAAAATTTTAACTTTAAAAAATGAATGAAGTACAAACTTGCATTATGGTATGCATAAGATGGTCTACATTTAAAATAATTTAATTTCTTTAGCCAATATATAACAAAGAAATAATAACATATAAAAGAATTAAAAAGGTAATATAAAAACTAACCTAATAAAAATAAGATAAATACATTCTTAGGATATGATGTTTATGTTTGTAAATGGGAAAATACAAGACAAATACATTCTTAGGATAATATGGTGTTTATGTTGGGGAATGGAAAAACAAAAAAGGCCTTATCACAAAGGCAATCATCAAATTAACTCATACCCACCATTTGGAAATGAGAGCTGTTGCAGTGTGTTGTGTATGATTGAGACTTTCCTTCAATTTTTCAAAACCTATTAATCCATTAGGTTTGGACAACGTTAGCTAAGTGTCTTGCCCAAAATTTTCACAAGTCATTCTTAGTAATGTTTTAATAAATTAACCACCAATATAATTATTATTGTTGGTCTGATTATTATTGCCCTTTGTTTTTGCTTTCTTGCTTCCACCATATACCCACCATTAAAATCTTAGGATAAGATGTTTGTTTATCCATGTAAATGGGAAAATGCAAGGGACATAATCACATGGAAAATCATCAGATTGTCTTTCCTAAAAACACAACTAATTAGCTAAATACCAGTTTCAAACCTGCAGCCCTTCGGCTCAAAGGCAATGTACTAACCACATAGAAAACATTAGAGGCAACAATTATTAAATTCTTTTGATTCACACACAAACTGTAGCAGACATTGCGTGTTGGCAATATTCTCTCCTGATAGGTCCGTTCGATTCATCAGCTTTGTTGATTGTTATGTATAAGTTGTCAGCAGATCCGCCCACTACAGTGGGTGTTGCAATATAACTGGGAGCTGTGTAGGTATTTGTTGTTAAAAGTAATATGAGCAATATTTACTAAAAGACATACAAGTTATACCAAACATTGACTTGTGTTATATTGTATTGCTAGTTTTACTGGGGCTTTTAGTTGTGTGCTGAAAAAAATTAACTTGATATTTTAACTGCGGTTTTATTTACTTAAAAATATAATTGATAATATACCATAGTTTACCAAGTTTTGAGTTAGCATTAAGTAAACTTACAATAATTTGTTTTCTATAAAGATTTGTATGTACTGTAAAATGTGCAAAGGAGTCATTTTGTTCAAGTTCTGGCACAAGATGACAATGGTAAATCTCGTTCTGGCAAACAATACTATGTTGGTTATTTTTATTTAATATTATTCTATAATAGCTAAAAATAAATATATTGTTATTTTGTGATAATAATCCTATTGAGGCTGTTAGTTGTGTAACATAATACAATCACCTTGTACTGGCGAAATGCATTGTCCTATTGCAACAATAGCAAAACCAACTTCAGCACAAGTTCTGGCAGCAACAGTTATGTCATGTTTTCGATTTGGTTTAACCAGAAGATTAAACATAGCCATGGATGTATCGTGGACCGATTGGTTGACACCATATGTCAATCCACCAGCTGTCTTGTATACGCTGCTGGTAACAGTAATCTGTGGAAATTGTTAAAACAAAAAGCTAATTATTGAGTCAATTGTTCCATCATCTTAACAATTGATGAGCGTACTCTAGTCCAGCGGTTCCCAAGCTTTTGTTGTTGGCGGCGCCTTTTGTAAACTTATTTAACCTTGCGGCTCCCTCATAATGCAAAAATTTTCAAACTGCAAGTATTGTATACTGTATATCCAGACTAGAACGCACTTCAATAACCATTTAAATTCTTCAAAACTATTTACTGAAGTGACGAACAGTCAATTAATGCAAAGCAGTTATTTAACAAACCATTATTCGAAAACAGTGCAACGTTAGTCAGCAAATAGTGGCAGTTAACACCGAACAATGGATTTTTAACAAGTAAAACGAGTACTTTATGGGGTTGTACACCAGGCTCATACATCTCCAACTAACACACGTACTATAATTTTTTGGTGAGAAAACAATATAATAAATGCATCAACTTCCGCATGCTTTCGCGGCGCCCCTGGCAAAGTCTCTCGGCTCCCCAGGGCGCCGCGGCGCCCAGTTTGGGAACCGCTGCTCTAGTCTGTTGACATAGTAAATGCAAAATACCATTACGTTTTGCTTTTACTCTTATTTTAAGTTGTAAAATGAAATTAAATGCACAGATCGCATTTACCACATTTATAATTTTGACTTATAACACACATACTACATTTTTGACATGAAGTCAGAAAATTATTTAAAATTTTATATTTGGCATTGGCCACACTTATAATCTGATTCATATATAACTGTGATTGGTTGTATTTGAAATAAACCGGGAAATGTTAGTAAGATATATACACGTGCTACACACAGATACTGTGAGTTGGAAATAATATAACTTCATAGAAAAAATCTGATTCCAACTCACCCGAGCTCCAATTATCCCAGTTTCCCCTCCTTCCAGCCACGATATTGAGCACGATTTCTTATCAGAACTCAAACTGAAACTCGCAGAAGTAATACTTGGTTTTACACCAGCCGTGCTTGCGATCAATCGCTCTACTTTCTTTGTGAAGCCAGGAAATAATTTAATCTGCAAAACCCCCAAAAAATAAAATGTTTGGACACAACAAAGTCAGGATTTATATTTAAGATAACACCACTAATGGAACAACTTGATTTGATTAAAACAACAAAGTATATTTATTTAAATATGCATGCATTTTAAATACTTTTCGGGTAAAGTTGGCAAACATTTGAATTATAATTATTACACCTTAGTCTTAAAGAAAATATACAGGAAAAGTGTAATAATTTTCACAGTTTAATTATTATTGTATTAAATTACTTTACCTCCACATTGTATTGAGTGCGGGGAACCAAGTTATCTACAGTAGTTAAGTATTTGGTATTATTTGTTGAAGTTTCTTTGAAGAATTGTGTCTGGGTTTGTCCAGATGCATTGACACTTATGCTGTAAGTGATGTTTCCTTTTGTCTTGGTTAAATCTGTCCAACTGAACTGTAGTTGGCTGCCAGGACAAGCACCAAGTGATACATTGCTTACTGTGTTCGGTGTGTCTGAGATGGTTTATTGAAATTTAGTTTAATTTGCACAATATTAAAGAAAAGGATAAAATAATAAGAAACAGAAAAAATGGCAAAAGTGCAGTAAAAACACACTTTTGAGGTAGCAGTGGAAAAAGAAAAACCCTAAATATAAAATTTCATTAGTTGTTAAAAAATAATAAGTTACCAGGAAAAAACAATAATATAATGTCGAATAATACTGAAGAGGTAAGTCATGATAACGCAAGTTTTTAGCTTAAACATTCACTGTTGTTTTTGGATCAGAAAACTCAAGAAAGTTGACCGAGTCCAGTAGATTTTATTATATTGATTAAAAAGTTAGAGTTTGTAAATAGCTTTTTATAAATTATAAAAGTTTTTATTGCTTTTAGACATTAAGTATACAAAGTGAAATAAAAAATCATTGAACATAAACTCCTCACCAGTGAATGCAGCTTGTGATGTCATATCTGAGCTGCCGTAGGAATTATTCGCCCAGCATGTAACAACATCTTGGCTTCCAAATATATTCAAGTTGGAAATCTCGCTGCACACTTCATGCTCGTTCAGCTTTTTTGTTGTAATAAACGGCATTTCTTGGCTAACTGTGTTGCCATTTATTGTCCACTGAACCGATGGAATGAAGTCTCCAATAAATTTGCATGTAAATGACTCGCTTGTCAATATCGTCGCATAAATTCTTGGCTTTCCATTTACTGGGGTTAAAATAAAATGGTCATTTTTGACCAAAATGTGTTTTGAAGTCTATCGTATTACAATGTGTAATCTCAAATAAAATCGAATCAAACTTTGGCATAGTTTAGTTTATTATATTTTTTCCTTTAGAACCAATAATTAAAGAAAAACACACCTAAAATATAGCAATGGAAAAAAAAGGGAAAAAAAAAACTGGAAAACAACAGTTTTTTTAGTACGTCATGGTCATGAAATGATAAAAATTAAAACAATTTAGTAAAATATACTGGCACAGCCATTAAACTCAAACAAAACCCAGTTAGTTAAACAAAATAAATATTTAGTAGCATGGGCAATTTTCTATTAGAATTATTGAAAATTCAAGTCTAAATAATTTTATACCAAAATTTAAATAAACGGCAATTGCTAAACAGCTACTACTATGGATAACCAGCAATATTTCTCTGAGTTTCAGTAAGTGAATGGTTGGTACATGGTATAACAAAAACTTTAAGCTTGTGTGGTGCTTTCTTGCAAGTGTTTTCCTGCTTTAACTATTATAATAAATAATTTATGGAAATTATTCCTTACTTGTTACATTTGTAGATGCAGATTGGCCAAATGACACAGAACTGCAGGTATAAGTACCAGAATCAATTCCCAATGCACGTGTAAAATGTAAGCGTGCTACCCCATTCTTGTATAGAAAAGTTTTCGTCGCAGTTTGATAAACTCTATCACTTTCGTTTGTTGAAACTTCTAGATTGTTTCTAAAAAAATTAACTTGAAATAAATACTAATTAAATTTTTAACACAACACAATCGGGATTGTACATTTTCAATTCACATAAAAAATCTATATTTATCATAAAATCTAGTATCATAGTGTAATTTGAAAATAATTAAAGATTCCAACCCATAAAATAAATGATACGTCAAGTCGACAGCAACATTCCAAAAAAATATTTAGAAAATCTTTTCTATGGAGTTTTTGTAATGGTCCTCAGCCGGTTGTGTTTTTCGATAAGGCATTTAGAAGACATTTCCTGTACGTAGTGGAGTAGTAGAGGAAATGTGTTACAACATTCTGCAATAGTTCCAGTATGACAACAGTGGGCATAAGGTAATCTGACATTTACCTTTGTGATAACTTCCCATTTCTTATTCACAGGGATAAACATAAATTATCTAAACTGATATCTGCAATTTATCTTGTAAACATAAATAGTTCTAACTACTAACAGCAATTTTTACAGTGTAATAATACCCCTTGCATTTTTCCATTTACAGGGATAAACATGAATATCATAAACTGATAAAATCACAATTTTTACCTTGTCCATGACACCGGAGGTCCAGGATGAAGAACAGACTGACAATCCACATAATCTGCTCCAAGCTGCACATTTAGCTTCGGCTTTGATACCATAAGTTTCGAACTGTTTACTGTAGGACAAAATTATTGTTTCAAGATAATAAATAAAGTAAATATTTTAAGAATAATATTAATGAAGATATTTTTTAGTTTTTTTTCCTTTTTTTACTCTGGCCTGACATTCAAGGCAACAACTTCTCCTAAAGTTTGTTTTTCGTCAATATTGATCACTCTTTACTGCATACTTTTCCTAAGTGCATTTTTCATTTAATTTTAATAATTTTTTTCAATTTTTATAAACATTGTATTTGTTATATCTAATATTTCCTTTTCTTTCATTACAGTGTTTTACTTCCTTTTCTTTCATTAAAGTGTTTTAAGACAGAGTCTTGAAATAATACTATGTATTGGATAAGATAGGATAATCATGTTTATCGGGGTGAAAGGGAAAACCAAGAGGGTACCTCTGTAAGCACGACATCTATTTATGCCGCCGAGAAGCAATCTCTTAAAAGCGCTCCA